>JBBPLK010000210.1:5638-17948 GCA_038089735.1 Exsudoporus frostii
ATGCACCAAGTCGACGAAGAAGACGGATGGCCGTAGGAGCGGAGTAGAATTGGGTAATTTTGTGCTTCTGCACGGTCTCCCAGTAACGAGAGGGAGTGGGGTATACGGGAGTGGACTCGAACACAGTTGTCGTGACACCATTGGCAAGTGGTCCGTAAACAATATATGTGTGACCAGTGATCCAACCAACGTCAGCCATGCAAGCGAACTTGTCATCTGGGTGAACATCGAAGACGTATTTGACGGTCAGAGCAGCACCAAGCAAGTACCCGGCTGTGGTATGAAGGACTCCCTTGGGTCTGCCGGTCGAACCGGAGGTCTGCGACGAAAGGACTTAGTATAGATAGTGTGAGGTTGTGCACTTGTGCTCACATAGAGGATAAACAACGGGTCTTCTGCAGCCATGATTTCAGGTGGACAGTAATTGGGGACTTTGGCGGTTTCTTCGTGCCACCACAAATCACGACCTGGGGTCCAGGGGACTTGGTTTCCAGTACGCTTAAGTACTAAGACGTGTTCGACACATGGGCTTTCCTTGAGTGCAGCATCCACTATCGCTTTGGTGGCAATGGCTTTCCCACCTCGGCGGCCTTCGTCGCTCGTAAGGAGGACGCGGGACCTGCAGTCAAGAATCCGGTCGCGAAGAGATTCCGAACTAAATCCGGCGAAGACAACGGAGTGGATAGCACCAATACGAGCGCAGGCAAGGAATGCGGCGACGGCTTGCCAAGTCATGGGCAGGTATACGGATACGGTATCTCCCTTCTTGACGCCGAGACGCTTCAGAACGTTCGCGATCGAACAAACTTCGCGAAGAAGTTCGGCATACGTGATGAGGCGACCCTCTCCAGGTTCATCGGCCTCATAAATGATGGCAGTCTGGAGGAATCGATGGTGAATACGATATCCAGCAAAATCATGAGCTGTTACGTACCTTGTCGGGGTACTTGAGCGCCCATCGATCAACACAGTTGTAGGAGGCATTCAACCCCCCCTCCGGGAACCAGACAATGTCGCCCGTTCCGAATCCTCCGGCTCTGACATTTTGGAAGGGACGATCCCAGTGCAAGGTTTCTCGCGCAACCTAAGAACAACAACATTGGTCCCTGATAGGGATAGATTATCAGTGGAACAGACCTTTTCCCACCATTCGTCAGAGTCCCCAGCGACAGTCACTGCATGGGCAGCTCTGTATGCGTCGATATCGGGGCCTAGATGAGGTGTCTTCGGGCCATTTTTGAGGCGGGGAGCAACAGGGTGAGTTGGGACTGATTCGATAGACTCAGCCATGATGATGGGGAAACGAAGAATCAGTTGATGTGCACTTGGCATCTGCTCGGCTTATATCCTAAATCCCGCCCGCCCCTTTTCGGAACATGATACACAGCCACACATTGTTGCAGTTCAGAATTGTGCCACTGCCAGTTCGACGGGATGGACCACTGCCAGTGAATGGGCCCACGTCGTGACGTATCGGTTACGAATCGGGATTCTTCAGGCGGGGACAGTGCGGTTACAGGGAGAAAGAACGGGTGAGAGCACGCCACGTCAGGCAAGTGATCATTAATAAGAACTGGGCACTTTATCTATATCAATCCCACGGGGAGATCTCAAAGGGGCGCTGAACAGGACCGAAGTTCCAAGAGCTTCAAATATGCGTAAGTTATTATAACTTGACTCTCGATCAGAACAAGGTAGTCTAGTATCTGGTCGCAGGAGCGGCGAAATCGATGGTGGCGTGTCCAGCTGCGACGGGTCAAAACCGTCAGGCACATCCTGAACCGAGTCCCATCCCAAGCCGCGTGTGCTTCTCAGATCACGGATCATCATTGAAAATGAGGGGTCACTGCGCTTATAAGTGCCCAAGCGACAGCTGAGGCAAGTTTACATAAAAAAGGGTGTTATGGCAAGAATTTATCTGATCATGAGGGCTCAGTTATCTGTCACCGATAACATTCGCCATTGTGGGGAGCGTCGTGTGGATTCTCGGACTTGGAACTATCTTTAAATTGTGTCATACATGGGACCGAACGTTGTCTACTGGCTCAAATTGTATTTTCTTCCAGTATCTACTTCTCAGGGCTTGGCGTGCAGGGTTCCTGACTACTCAAAGTTGTGCGCTACCTCACTTTGCTTAGTGAGGTGACTTTGCACTGTACGCTGATAGATCCAAAGTACGTGTATGTTCTTCGCGAGGGGAGTGTAATGATCCGTATCTGGCCCTCAAACTCGTCTACTCGATGCCAAGCAAAACACATTGAGCCACCATCATCTGATTGGCATCTTTTTGGGTATATTCAACGTAAGTCCTCAAGGCCTCGATTAAAGCGTGTGGTGGCGCGTCACCACCTTGATGTTCGCAATTGCCAGTGAGCTCAGAAAAATTTAACAGCTACTAACTCAGAGTATCGATAATGGTTAGGGTTCGAATAGGCCGCATCTTCATCCCGCGACTCATTGACGTATTTGGAGCATGGGGCCTTTTTTCTCTTGCCGTACTGTATGCCTAGCCGGGACCTTCCATCGACATGCAGGTTACGAAGTGAACACATGTATAACCAGAAACGGTGAATAGAAAGCATCACAGCCTCTGTATATCTCACCGGAACGTACTCCTTAACACCACGGTCCCCTTTTGGCCGCTCCTCTTCTCTCTCATCCACACCTGGCTGAGGTCTAGACAGTATGCAGTCCAGCTTCTTAAAGAAACTGCTAGTGTCTTTAGCTCTCGTAGCTTTCACCAGGGCAGACTACTATATCGACGATCAAAACTATACCTCTCTACTTTATTCAGAAAACCCGGGTGCGAATTGGATACCATTCCATGAGGGCGGTGAGGTACTTTTGATTACCCTTGCCAACGGTACGGTGATGAGCGTCGATGCTTCTCGATGCTTCAATTACACATAGTGAGTTTCATATTCACCGCCAATTCGTTATTCAAACTAAGCACCGCATGGCACTTGTGAGTCCCTTGGACATATAGGAACATCATGAGATTATCCTTATGTGCAGATGGGGGATGTACCATTGCCGATGACTGCCAGGTACAGACCCCATTCGTTGGTAAGTGTGCCAGTGCTTGCAGTAAATGCCGACTCAGAGCCTCACGATACCCTTGCAGGGTCTGGTATCACCATATATGTTCTTCAGGCTGGCGCACAAAGTATCAACGCAAGTGTTACGATCGATGGAGGATCCCCATTATACAACGTTTTGCCTGCTCCTACTGGGCCAAACTTCTACGTTCCAAACGTCACTCTTTTCAGCATTCAAGGAATAACTACTGGTAATCATACGGCGACCATGATTGTACAGAATTGAGACAACATTTCCAGCTGGATGATGTTCGATTACGCGGAAATCAACCAGACGATCGTTGATGCCACAACGACTTCTTCTGTGGCATCGTCCACTGCAGCCTCAACTACGTCGAGTCCCTCAGCAACGGCTGCAGCCAAGTCAACGTAAGCAGTTTCCAGCTTGCCCCACTATGACATTGATTCTTGTAATAGGACAAATATTGGCGCGATCGTCGGCGGGGTCGTCGGCGGACTAATAGCTCTTTTTGACCTCCTCGCCCTCCTTTACTTCCGTCGGAGGCGCAGTCAAAACCTTCAAAGGTCGAGCATGGAGCTGGATACCGAGCCAAATATGGAACCCTTTTTTTCTGCAGATTCGCTCTACCAACAGCCCACTACCGCCACAGCAGAGCCATATTCGGACGTCTTGGGACGTCCGATAACCGAGAGTCTGGTGACTGGCCCTGTCAGCACATACACACCGCCTTCGGATCGCCAAGGCTGATTTCGTTAATAACTTGCACGCTGATAATGTACCAGCTGGGGCGATCGCGCGAGTGATCGAGAGGATGATGGCTGGGGAGCGACAGCCTAAGGTCGATGGGTATGGTTCCCTTTCACCACCTAGTTATGGTCATGTCGCTCGCGATGAGTAGGCTGCTTTCTCTCTTAGTATGGGATATTATATCACGATTCATTTATCTTGTGACGAAAGCGGGTCTTTGGTGTCGATCATAACAGCCCTTGAGCTTGAGCGACAGTATTGAATTACGACGCCTCATGTGGCGCTCGAAGAACTAGGAATGAGACGACCTGTCAGTTCTGCGATACTTTGAACTCCTCATCTTCCCGGGCATACTCAGCCTCTCCAAGCACTCTAAATTTGGGAGATGAACATATGCGACATAACTACAAGTAAAGAATGTCCCTTGATGATTGTCAGGGGCGTATAGGCTGATGGAGAGTACAACGACAAGAAATACAAGAAACAGAGCAAGAAATGAAGCAAGAAATTAAAACAAAGGACATGGGGGTAGTCACCAATCCATGGGCAATAGTGTACGAACAAGAAGTAGAGATGGACGACACATGCCCCCTCACAGCACTTGCAACTCAATCTCTTCTCGCCTGTCCCTCTTCGCCTCATCCGCATCCACATCCACATTCACATCTACAGTCACCCGCCCGAATGAGTCTTGCTTCGATGCGAACTCCAACGTACGCGTGCCGGCCGTCTGCGAATTAGACATGTCCGACGCGAACTGAATATCGGTGAACCGCCCGATGCGAATATCCCCATCGTCCTTAGCGGTCGAGGAGGCCACCGACGACGCACTGCTAATCCACCCCTTTCCCTGGGCTTCTCTATAAATGATCAACAGCGGTGCAATCAACTAGACACCCGCAGCCGAAGCGAAATGAACACGCGGAAGGAGTGTGAGAAGATTGCCCCCAGCCCCGCCATCAAATCGAGAGACATGAGGCGGGAGGCGATCGAGCGACTCACCTGAGCTTCCCCGAGGGCTTGTAGGAACGTGTAGGAGATGGGATGGTTCATCGCAAACGGAATCAGGAACAGGAGTGAAAATGTGGCATAAACCGCTGCGGACTCGACAAGTACTGCGATGATCGTCGTACATTCAGTCGCATGACCTGGCCCGAGTAGGTTGACCACGGTGCGTCGGTAGAGCATCAATCGAGTGACGATGAGAAGCATTACGACGATATTGATAGCGAGGGAGACAAAAAAGTAAGGCAAGGTCCAATTGATGGTCCGACCGGCATTGACGTAGGGCGAAGAGGATGGCGAGGAGATTTGTAAGAGGAAAAATACCCCTAGGACTGTAAGGGGCGTGACGATTGAGGTTAGAAGACCTCTAAGGTTGGTATGGACGAATCATGATGCTTACCATAAGATGCAATTTGCATGAGACCCGTGATGGCGAAGACGATGCGCCACGAGAGAGCGCCGAAATCTCTATAGATGATGACACACCGCCAGACCTAATACACCCCCGTCATGGTGATCTGTGTGTCAGCATGCCTTTGGAAATCTAACGCCGACCAAAGGCCGTACCAGCAACGAGTCGGCGAGCCAATTCGCAAGGACATATGATACGTTGCCGATCTCATCCACCCCGATCGAAAACATCTGTTGCTCATACGCACTGGGACCTCCGGGAAACCCACGATAATTGATAAACGCCAATTGCGTGAACTTGGAGTTGGACCCAAGGAAAAGGGATCCAAACACGAACTGGACGCAGACATAGAGGAGAAAGAAGAGGTTCCGTCCACGACTCGGATCCTTGCGTTTGAGTCGATTCCAGAGGGCACTGAAGCAGAGCCAGAAAAGGGCCATGACGATACCGTAGCCCGTTCCAGTGATGAGTGCGCCGGCGAGCCATGCTTCCTCTGCGAAAAGCTGGGCTGTAGACTCGTCTGGGGTGTAGGACATGTATGAGGGAGGGTCCGGCCAGCCCGCCCTTATGCAGGATGTTAGGCTAAGGACAAAGGTATCTAATCCGCGAGAAAGTGCAAAACGAATGGAATGAGGGGCTAAGGAGTATTGACGCGGGGATGGTGGCAAAGTGCAAACCGAAAGACTCCCGGCATTCAGTAATGCCCCGAATCGGCAACTGCTCCCGGTGACATCACATGATCAGATGCGACCTCGACTCGGGGTGCAACAACAATATTAATGGACCGATCGTATACTCATACCAACGTGAACTTTTGCGCCATTCATCGCTCGGAAATGCGATTTCCTCCAATTGACCCTCCTAGGTGGGCGGATATAGGGGGTCGAAGTGGCCGTCATGCCACATTGGTAGGACCTAGCGCCTCGCAAAATTCCATATAATACTTGAGAGCAGTCTCTTACGTTTTTGCGGTCTCCACGCGGATGCCTGCAAGCCAGTCTACCAATAGTGAAATCGGGAACTTGTCATTGAGCGTCCAGAGGCGTTACCGGCGCAGACGAGGCTTGGAAGCGCAACCGGCCCCTGAGACACGTACGTACGTTTGCGATGTCCAACCGTCCCACGTCTACCTATAGCAGCGAGCGCGAGAATGCCAAGGCTGCCCTACATGAACATGAATGTGGCGTGGTCCGAGCGTGGGTTGTGAACTGACATACACATGCGTCACCCACCTCGCGGGGAACCTCCTTCTGGAATATCAGCGCACCCAAAGTTTTCGAGAGCGTCCTGGAATGCATGCGTGTTTTGTGCGTGGTATGCCGCGAGTGGGTCTAATGAGGATTCTGCAATCGATATGACGGGCACTCGCAGGCCCCGGCTAAAACTACCCATGGCAACGGAGGGTGTTTTCGCCGATAAGTCGACTGCTTCAAGTTTCCTGGTCGTGACAACGAGGTCGCCAAGCTAGGATCCAGGTGAGCATAAGTGCTATTGTAAGCAAGAAAACACGTTTCCGAGAAATTCCGACGTAACCTTGCGCAGCACAAGCATACCACACCTCGTTCTTTCATTGACACCCCTCAAAGCCGACGGCTGTACACCACGGTGAGGATGTCATCAACAAAGACCAGTGCGCAGCAATTCTGAGGGATGATTGTGCGATGCTGACGATTCATCAAGGCCCAACAATAGTACTCGACGCTGGTGGTTCCAGTTGGGTGTGGGCAGTGGCGTTCCACTCTGACGGAAAACATCTTTTTAGCGGGAATAGCGATGAGATTCGGCGATGGCGACTTGCCGACGGTCAAGAGGTCGGAAAGCAAACGGGAATGAACTTGAACGCCATTTCCGTGTCGGGGAATCACAAGTGGACGGTGTGTGGGACGGAGAACTGGGCTACAAGCGTATGGGATGCAGAGATACATGAAAAGGTCATCGACGTAGAGGGCAGAAACAAGGTGTATGCAGTCGATGCCTCCCCAGATTCAACCAGGTTCGCCACCGGGACTAGAAAGGGAGCGAGCATCTGGAGCATTACCAGTGGGGAGCGACTCGTTGGCCCGCTCGAACAAGACCTCTATGTCAGTGGGGTCCGATTCTCTCCAAATGGCGAGCACCTCGCCACTGCCTGCCGCGGAGGTTCTATCCGTGTCTTTGACAGCTACAACGGCGACAAGCTCGTCACCATCGAGACAAGTACCGCCGCACTCTATCCAATCACCCCGCTTGCATGGTCAAACGGCGGGCAGCAAATCTTTGCCGTGTCTAACGACAAGAAAATCAAGTCATTCAATCTTTCGACGGGATCCCAGCTTGCCGAATCGCAGATTCTCAATGGTGACCATCTCAGGTCTCTCGCACTAGCTGCCAACGGCAATTTTATCGCTGCCATTACAAACCGTGGCATCTCGTTTCTGGACACTACAACGCTCTCTCGCATTGATCCTGTCATTGAGGACAGCGAAGACATCTGCTCGGTCGCCCTCTCCCCGGATGGTGGTTGTCTCGCAACTGGAAGACCTGACGGGAAAATCATCATACGTGATCTCGGTGGTATTCTCCCGAGTGTGTATGGTCCTTTCCATGTGAGTATTTGTGCATTCATGGTGTTGGCATTTTGGATAAGCCCATGGCATTCTGTATCTCATGTTGACGGTTTATATTAGACACCTACTCACGAGGAGAGACACTCAGACGAGCAGCTTTTAACCTCGGGTGGTCATGACAACAAACCACTTGACTCCACTCAGGCTCCGGTGGGAGTTTCCCATTCTGTCGCCATAACGAGTTGAATTGACTATTTGTTGTGTACCTACATCAGGAGGAACCTGAGAAATCCGGGTCAGAGAGCAAAAACGAAGCTGGCGATAGTGATCTCGAGGTATCATTTTGTTCTTTTCCCCCTTGAGGCGAGTTCTCACATCAACATAGGTCGAGGGGCCGTCGAACGCACCAGCTCTTCAGTTCAACTATGAGGAGGTTGGCGATTATTGCATTCTTTTCATCTGTCCGTGTTGACCCTGTTGTAGTCATCGTCGCCCGCATCCTCTGTTCATCATTGTGAGGATGAGGTACCGCCACATATTAGCGCATCACCTGCAGTACCGCAGTCGTTGGATGTCCCTCCATTGACCTCCCCCCCAGAGACACGTCCGGAGGAACATCATGACGCTGTCCAGTCATCTCAGGGCCTCCGAACGTTTAAAAAGTGGCTACGGACAAACATCAGGAGGAATAACAAGGACCCAGCTTTCCATGACCCCGATCAACGTTCTGGAAAGTCGCGTCGACCTACTGACCATCGGTCTCTTTCCCAGTCACCAAACAGAGTGGAAGCCACGAACGAGGGAACCTCGCAGATGGCTGCGACCAGACGAGTGCCAGTGAGTCCCCCTTATTAGACGATGCGATGCAGTGTGCCTAACACGTTACCTCAGCGAGCGGTCGCGAAACCTGTTGTAAAACGACAGGTTTGTTATTCCTCGACTCTATATGCAGTGATTCATCAGATAATACAGCCTAAATCGGCTGCCAGGGCTGCTGGTCGCAGACATCCGAATAAAGATACTTCTCGTAGCGGAAAACGTCCCGCGGAAGCAAGCGCAGTACGTCGTTTTCTGATTTTTATGGACCATGGCATGATATCTTGATTTCCATTAGGCCCAGCAAGCGAACAATCCTTCTCCACCCTCCACTGGGACGGTCCATGTAACAGTGCGCATCCTTCCTTCCACTTACCTATTGGACTCATATATTGGATGTCATTAGCGAGAGTCAAACATGGCGATCCTTTCGATTGCGTTACCCGCGTGGATGTGTTGTGGCTCAGGTATCGGAGATGGAACGCATTGATCCAGGTAATTTGAAACAATACGAGTAGATGCCACGAATCTGGAGTATCTCGACGCATTCGTGTCGCCTCGCAGCGCTGTCGGCAGTGTAAGTCTCAATAAGTCCATCCATGATCGAGCTCGCTAGGATATCCACTTTACGGTCACTGCATATGAGAACGTCTGAAGGTTGGGATTGGAAAAACAAGGTCTAATTGATTTGAGCTATTGTGACACTGAAGAATGCGAGTAATCATACGAGGGTGTGCACTGCGTCTACTCATCACAAATGACATTTCGGGAACAGCACGATCAGACGACTTGAATCCTCCGTCCATCGCGTACAGATGGTGCCCGTCGACTATCCAAGGATTTATGAAAGCATCGGCTTTCCCACTGACATCTGGATCAGCGAAATAATCAATATTCAAAGGTAGCTGCATCACTCTATCTGTCAAGCGCGTCGTCCACGCCTAAATGTCCGCGAGCTCGGGCCGGCCTTCGACGTCTGTAAAGGTGTCGAGGTACTGCGAGGGATCGTAATCGCTTTACCTGCACATCGGAATATTAAAATGTGGGGCATCTCAATTGCCTCGGAGGCAAAAGTATGAGAACACGATGTGGACTCGATCACACTGGACTGCACACCGTATGGGTAGGACAATGCTCACCACGGCGCTTGAGAGCGACCTTTGTCTATGCAGATTCCTGTGATACAGTCTACGAGTGATGAACCGGGAACTAGTCGGTGTGCGTCCGAAAGCTGGCATGCTAGCGTCAACGAGGTACGTGCGTCAGCGTAACCATCCAAGCCCCGGAGGACACGCACATATGTCGGCGACATCCACTTCTCCGGCGTCTATAGCGCGGGCACGGGGTACGGCCGGAAGTGACGTGACTCGAGTTCAGGTGGTGCAACGTTCGTCTCTCATCCAGTGGAGAACACTTATCTTGAGTATGAAGTCAGAATGTTCAAGAGCGTCATACGGATTGTATATACGCTCGTCGTGAACCGAATCTTGCAGCCAAGGTATGACGAGCACTCGCATATCCCCGAGTGAGATTGTCCTTCGCAATGGGAGAAGGTTTTGCTATTGTGGACTGCTTACCTGGTCGTCGCAACTAGGTGGCCTAATAGCCGGGATTCGAGGAAGAATAAGCGCCAAAGACACGGGGCGCCTGCGACCCATATCGAGAATAAGAAAACGTGACAATACAGCAACTTTGCGCAATACATATGCCTTGTTCTTTACTTCTCGAATCCCACGACTGTGTATCATCGGTGAAGATGTCGTCGACAAAGACCAGTGCGTAGCAGCTTCGGGGAGTGGCTACCTCGAATGCTGACAATGCAGTTAGACCCAACCATAGTACTTGACACTGGCCGCTCCATTGGGGTATGGGCAATCGTGTTCCAGCCTGACGGAAAGCATCTTTTGGGCGGAGATAGCTATGGAATCCGACGATGGCGACTTGAGGACGGTCAAGTGGTGGGGGAGCAAACGATGGAAGTGGACTTGAATGCCGTTGCCGTGTCAAGGGATCACCAGTGGGTAGTGTGCGGGACTGACTATGGTGCAAGCGTGTGGGACGCAGGGATCCAGGAAAAGGTTACTGAAGTGGAGGGCGACGACCGTGTGTATGCAATCGACGTCTCCCCAGACTCGGCGAGGTTTGCCACCGGGACTGCCAATGAAGCGAGCATCTGGAGTATCTCCAGCGGGGAGCGACTCGTTGGGCCACTCCAACATGACAATGCTGGTGACATCGAGGGGATAAAATTCTCCCCGAATGGCGAGCGCATTGCCACGGCCTGTGGTGGAGGTCCCATCCGTATCTTTGACAGCCATTACGGCGACAAGCTCACCACCATCACGACCATCACAACCGGAGGGTTCCCAAGCACTCCGCTCGCGTGGTCAAACGATGGGAAGAAAATCTTCGCCACGTCCAAGGACAATAAAATCAAGTCCTTTGATGTTTCTACGGGGTCCCAGCTGGCCGAATCGCAATTTCTCGGTGACTACAGTGTCTATTCTATCGCTCTAGCCGGCAGTGGAAACTTCATCGCGAGCTGTCAATTGCATTCCATCGCGTTCCTGGACTCATCGACTCTCTCTCACATCTACCCTGTCATTGAGAGCGGTGAGCTACTACGCTCGATTGCCCTCTCGCCGGATGATAGCTATCTCGCATCCGGACTAGGTAACGGGAAAATCACCGTGCGTAACCTTGGCGATATTCTCCCTGACGTGTATGGTCCTTTCCATGTAAGCATTTGTGCAATGACTATGTTGGCGTATCGGATAAGCAACATTCCATCTCTCATGTTGACACACTATATTAGACACCTCACGAGAAAGGACAACCAGACGAGCAGCCTCTGACGTCGGGTGGCCATGACGACAAACCACCCGACTTCGCCTTGGTAGGAGTTTACACTTCTGTCATCAAAACGGGTCGCACTGACTTCCTCATTGCATATGTACACCAGGGAGAACCTGAGAAACCTGGTCCGGTCGAGTGAGAAACCCCCAAAGTAGTTGGCGATGGCGATCTCCTTGAGGTATTACGGTCACTGCTCATAGGAATGTTTAAACGTATACGAAGATTGGAACTGGAGGACAAGGTGTAATTCATTTGAGCTATTGCGAAACCGAAGAATGTCGACCAATATTACTCGAGGGTGTGCATTAGGACATCACATTCCAAGTACTATGTAATGCAAGCACTCGAGGTCACCGGCCATAGGTGATTGCCCCTCGCGAACAGGAACTCGTGAGTAGATGGTATCTGACAGTGCGACCACTCGTTCCAGGGACACCTTCCACATTGAATATTGATAACACCAGTGAGAAGGTCCTAGGGACATGAATCTATCAAACTGTCTCTGATGGTCGTAAACGACATTTCGGGAACTGCACGTTCAGACGACTTAAGCTCGCGTATGCAACAATTCAGGTTCATGGAGACACATGTACTATATATGACTCTCGAAGCGTCCGTTGACCATCCAAGGATCTATGAAATTACCGGGGCTTTCCCAGTGACATTTGGACAAGCGAAACAATCAATACTATGTTAGGGGCACATCTAGGACAGTGTTTCCCCTGTTCATCGGAAGCCTTTAAATTGCATGGCTCTATCCGTTGCAAGCAGAGGAAACCTGCTTTCTTGTTCCATCCAAGCGATGGTTATGATTGACTTCCGTTAACTGACAATCAACCCGTTTCGCTCCAAATCGTCAGCCAACACA
>JBBPLK010000210.1:18042-33490 GCA_038089735.1 Exsudoporus frostii
ACACGCGCATGCGGGAACATCTTCAAGAAAAGCAAATTAGCCGTGGTAGCATTACAGACGATACGACGACTTTCCGCAGTGAGCGTCCCGCGAAAGAAGGAATCAAGGAGCATCAACCCCCTCCCTCCCTTTTCCATTGCCGTCTGTCATTTAGATAATAACTAAGGAATATCGAAAACATGAGATCGCTGATCGTGTAGGCCGATAATGCCGCTTGTGACGGTAGAATGGGTTCTGTGATGCGATTGAGAAGACGAGGGTCAGTGATCGCAGGGAGTATTCATATCGGGGCAACTCGTCAGTCCTGATGACCCAACGAACGTCATGCTGAATGCAAGTGTACTGATCACACCTCGCGTAACTATCTGCCAGCTCGGTAGCCTCAATATCTGTAAAGGTGTCGAGGTACTATTATGAGGGTTCGTAAACCAGGTTGTCGGGTAAAGAGCAATCTCTGGCATTGCCTTGGGCTTTTATGCGGGCCCCTGTGATACAGTCTAAGCGCGGTGCACCGGGGACTGGTCGCTGTGCGTCTGAAGGGCATGCTAGCGTAAACGAGGTACATGCGTGAGCACAACCATCCAAGCCCCGGAGAGAACACGCACATATGTCTGCGACATCCGCCTGCCCGACGTTTATAACAGTGAGTGCGAGGTGTGCCGGAAGTGTCGTGGTTCGAGTTTGGGTGGTACACACATTCGTCTCCCACCCTGTGGGAGAATACTTTCTTGAGTATGAACCCGGAATGTTCAAAAGCGTCCCCGGGCTGGAGTGCACACGTGTTTTGTGGGCGGCATGTCACAAGTGGGTCTCATACGGATTGTACGCTCGTCGTAGACCGAGTCTTGCAACCGAGGTATGACGAGCACTCGTATGTCCCCGAGTGAGATTGTCCTTCGCAGTGGGAGAAGGTTTTGCTAATGCGGACTGCTTACCTGGTTGTCGCATCAATTTCGCGACCTAGCTGGGATCCGAGGAAGAATAAGCGCCAAAGACACGAGGCAGCTGCAACCCATATTGAGAATAAGAAAACGTGTCAATACAGCTTGAACTTTGCTCACCACGAGCAAGTCGAAACGCCTTGTGCTTTCACTCTTCGAACCTCACGACTGTGTATCATCGGTGAGGATGTCATCGGCAAAGACCAGTGCGTAGTAGTGTCAGCTTCGGAGTGACTACGTTGAATGCTGACAATGCAGTAAGACCCAACTATAGTACTTGACGAAGGTGGCGTTACTGGGGTATGGGCAGTGACGGAAAGCATCTTTTGAGCGGGGATAGTTTTGGAATCCGACGATGGCGACTTGCCGACGGTCAAGAGGTCGGGAAGCAGACGGGAATGAACTTGAACGCGATTTCCGTGTCGAGGGATCACCAGTGGGTAGTGTGTGGGACTGAGGAGGGTGCAAGCGTGTGGGACTCAAAAATCCAGGAAAAAGTCGCTGAAGTGGAGGGCAAAGCCTCGGTGTATGCAGTCGACGTCTCCCCAGACTCGACGAGGTTTGCCACTGGGACTGCCAATGAAGCGAGCATCTGGAGTATCTCCAGCGGGGAGCGACTCGTTGGGCCACTGCGACATTACAATGGTATCACTGAGGGGATGAAGTTCTCCCCGAATGGCGAGCGCATTGCCACGGCCTCTGGTGGACATTCCATCCGTATCTTCGACAGCCACAACGGTGACGAGCTCATCACCATCATCGCGACCACCAAAACCTCACGGACTCCAAGCACTCCACTGGCGTGGTCAAGTACTGGGCAGCACATCTTCACCGTGTCCGACGACAAGAAAATCAAGTCATCCAATGTCTCCACGGGGTCCCAGCTCACCGAATCGCTGATTTTCAATGATAATAATACCTACTCTATCGCTCTAGCCGCCAACGGAACGTTCATTGCTACATACGCATCATGTTCAATCACGTTCCTAGAGACAACGACTCTCTCTCACATCGACCCTGTCATCGAGGAGAGGAGTGAAATACGCTCGATTGCCCTCTCGCCGAATAATGGCTATCTCGCATCTGGACTAGGTGACGGGAAAATCACCGTGCGTAACCTCGGCGGTATCCTACCAGACGTGTATGGTCCTTTCCATGTAAGCATTTATGCAATGGCTATGTTGCCATATCAGATAAATGCCATTCCGTCTCCCATGTTGACACACCACATTAGACACCTTGCGTGGAAGGACAACCAGACGAGCAGCCTCCGACGTCGGGTAGCCACGGCAAACCACTCGACTCCACGGTAGTAGTTTACAATTCTCTCACCAAAACGAGTTGCACTGACTTCCCGATTGCATACGTACACCAGGAAGAACCTGGTCCGCTCGAGTCAGAAACCCCACAAGAAGGTGGCGATGGCGATCTCCTTGAGGTATTAGTCCGTTCTTCCCAAGAAGCAAGTTTCTCACAATGACATAGGTCGAGGTGCCCTCGAATGTGCCTGCTGCTCAGTTCGACTACGACGAGGTTGGTCATCACACACTTTCCCCCTTCCCTCGTATTGACCTTGCTGGAGGCACTGTCAGCAGCATCTTCTATCAATTCTCACGAGGACGAGGTACCGCCACTTGGGACACCCCATGCCGCAGCGCAATCATCAAATGCCCTACCAGTTACCTCTGTTCCAGAGGCACGTCCAGAGGAACATCACAACACTGTCGAGTCATCTCGGGGCCTCACGACATTTAAAAAGTGGCTACGGACGAGGATCAAGAAGGGTAATAAGGACCCAGCATTACACGAGCTTGATCGACTTTCCAGAAAATCGCGCCAGCCTGCAGATCGCCAATCTCGTTCGGTGTCACCAGCAGGAGTGGATACCACGAATGAGGGACCTTCACGGATGGCTGCGACTCGACGTGTGACGGTGAGTGCTCTTCTTTGGTAGACAGTTGGATGTAGTATCTAATACTTCATCTCAGCTAGCGGTTGGGAGGCCAGTTGTAAAGCGACAGGTATATTGTTCCTCTAGTTTATATACAGGGACTGATCAGACATGACAGCGTAAATCGCCTGCCAAGGCTGCTAGTCGCAAACCTCCGAATAAAGATGCATCTCATAGCGGAGAACGTCCCGCAGGTCCAGCGGAATCAGGCACAGTGCGTCATCTTCTGGTTATTATGGATCATGTCATGACACTCATGTCCTATCAGGCACAACAAGCGAACAATCCATCTCAGCCTTCCGCCGAGGGGGTCCATCTCACTGTGCGCATACTCTCCTTGCCCCTTACGTTTTGAGACTCACCGCAGATCACATCAGCGAGAGTCGGGCAGGGCTATTCTTAGACTTAGACTTTCGATCGCATTTCCCGCGTGGTTGTGTTGTGGGTCGGATACTGGAGATGGGACACACTCACCCAGATGATTTGATGCAATATCATTCCGAATCTTGAATATCTGGACGCACTCGTGTCACCTCGCAGCACTATTAGTAGTGTAAGTGCTGATAAGCCCATCCATGATCAAGCTCGCTAGGATGTTCGTTTACGGTCGCTGCTCACGAGAGAGGTCTAAACGTACGCAATGGCTGGGGTTGGAGGACAAGGTATAATTCATTTGAGCTATTGTGAAACCGAAGAATGTCGATCAATATTACTCGACCTAGGGTGTGCATTAGGACATCGCATTCTAAGTACTATGTGGTACAAGCACTCGAGATCATGGGTGATTACCCCTTGACTCGTGAACAGGAGCTTGTGAGTGGATGGTGTCTGATGCGGCCACTCGTTTCAAGGACACCTTCTACGTATGTCGAGATTCAATCTCACCCTGGCGACTACACCAATGAAAAGGTCCTAGGGATATTGACAATCTATTCAATTGTCTCTGATGATCGCAAACAACATTTCGGGGACATCACGTTCAGATGACTTGGCTTGAGCTCGCGCGCGCATGCAACATTCCAGGCTCGTGGAGACACATGTACAATGACCCTTGAAGCGCCTGTTGACCATCCAAGGATCTAGCCTATGGGATTACCGGCTTCCCATTGACATCAGCGAAATAATCAATACTATGTCAGGGACACAGGTCTAGGACAATGTTTCTCCTGTTGACGTTAAAGGTAGTTGCGATGATTTCATGAGGACCCTCTATTGACTCTGTCTTTCAAGCGCGTCGTCCAACGGAGGAAATTTGATTGCTTCTGCCATCCAAGATGCTTGTGACTGACTTCCGTTACAAACAACCCCGTTTCGCTGCAATCGTCAGTCACCTAGATAAATACGAGGAACATCTTGGTGAACAGGACTGACCCTCGAGTCTGTCGACGACCTGTTGGTTCACGCAAGTTCGGGTTGCAATCGTCGATCGTAGAGAAGGCAGCAACCATTGTAGAGAGGGTTGAGAGGGACCGTACCGCCGGGATGGAGGGTGCGGTACGGTCGGAACGCGAGGTCGCTGGCCGTGTAGGCCGTGGATGCCACTTGTGTGGGTTCTGTGGTGCGAGTAAGGGGATCGCAGGGAGTATTCATATCTGGGTAGCTCATTAGTTGTGATGATCCAGCGAACATCATGACGAATGAAAGTGTCCCTATTACACGTCGCATAAATGTCCGCCATCTCGGGTCAGCCTTCGACGTCTGTAAAGCAGGTGTCGAGGCACTATTCGTAAACTGGGGTTGTCCAGCTTTGCCTGTACATCGGATATATTAAACTATGACGGGTCTGAATTGTCCTAAAAGGGAAATATGAGAACACAACATACACTCGATCAACTGGCCTTCATACTGTTTTGGTAGGACTCGGCTCGAAATGTTAAGTACGGCGCTTAAGAGCAAGCTCTGGCTTTGCCTTGAGCTTCTATGCTGGCCCCCGTTATACAGTCTACGTGTGGTGGTGGACTGGGGGCTGGTCGCTATGTGTCCAAAGGCCATGCTAGCGTGAACGAGGTAGTAGCATACGTCTGCGACATCAACCTGCCGACGTCTATAGCAGCGAGTGCGAGGTGTTTGAGTCCGGGTGGTGCATACATTCGTCTCCCATATTGTGGAGAACATTTATCTTGAATATGAGCGCCTGGAATACACAAGTATTTTGTGCGCGGCATGTCACGAGCGCGCGTTCGTCGTGAACCGAGTCTTGCAGCCGAGATATGGCGAGCACTCGTATGTCCCCGAGTAAGTTTGCCCTTGGTAACGAGGGAAGGGCTAGTACGCGGACTGCTTACCCAGTTGGGGAAGAATAAGCGCCTGCAACCCATATTGAGAATAAGAAAACGTGTCACCACTGCAATACAGCAACTTTGCGCACCACGAGCGAATCGAAACGCCTTATTTTTTCACTCTTCGGACCCTCTGTACCATCTGTGAAGATGTCGTCGATAAAACGCAGTGGGTAGCAGCTTCGGGAGTGACTGCATTGAATGCTGACAATGCAGTACTGTAAGACCCAACCATAGTACTCGATACTGGTCGCTTTGGTGGGATATGGGCAATCGTGTTCCATCCGGACGGAAAGCATCTTTTGAGCGGGGATAGCTTTGGAATTAGACGATGGCGACTTGAAGATGGTCAAGAGGTCGGGAGGCAGACGGGAACGAACTTGAACGCGATTTCCGTGTCGAGGGATCACCAGTGGGTAGTTTGTGGGACTACCAAAGGGGCAAGCGTGTGGGACGCGGAGATACATGAAAAGGTCACTGAGGTGGAGGCGACCAACGTGATTGCGGTCGACGTCTCCCCAGACTCGACGAGATTTGCCACCGGCACTGCCAAAGAAGCGAGTATCTGGAGCATCACCAGCGGGGAGCGACTCGTTGGCCCACTCCGATATGCTCAGGCTATCAGGGGGTTGCGATTCTCCCCAAATAGCGAGCGCATCGCCACTTCGTATCGTGGAGGTTCCATCCGTGTCTTTGACGGCCACACCGGTGACGAGCTCGTCACTATCGCGACCGTCACAACCTCAGGGTTCCCAAGTACCCCGCTGGCGTGGTCAAACAGTGGGCAGCAAATCTTCACCGTGTCCAACGACAAGAAAATCAAGTCATTCAATGTCTCCACGGGGACCCAGCTCGCTGAATCACATACTCTCGATGGCAGCGATGTCGAATCTATTGCTCTAGCCGCCAATGGAAAGTTCATTGCTACATACGCATCACGTTCAATCACATTCCTCGACACAACGACACTCTCTCAAATCGACCCTGTCATCAAGGAGAGCAGTGAAGTACGCTCGATTGCCCTCTCGCCGAATAGTGGCTATCTCGCATCTGGACTAGGTGGCGGGAAAATCACCGTACTTAACCTCGGCGGTATTCTCCCGGATATGTATGGTCCCTTCCATGTAAGCATTTGTGCATTGGCTATGTTGGCATATCGGATAGCACCATCCCGTCTCACGTAACATTAGACACCTCGCGAGAAAGGACAACCAGACGAGCAGCCTCCGACCTCGGGTGACCATGACAACAAACCAATCGACTCTGCGGTAGTAGTTTACAATTTCGTCACCAAAACGAGTTGCACTGACTTCCCGATTGCATACGTACACCAGGAAGAACCTGGTCTGCTCAAGTCAGAAACCCCACAAGAAGTCGGCGATGGCGATCTCCTTGAGGTATCACTCTGTTCTTCCCCCAAGAAGCAAGATCTCACAATGACATAGGTCGAGGTGCCCTCGAATGTGCCTGCTGCTGAGTTCGACTACGACGAGGTTGGTGATCACCACACTTTCCCCTTTTCCCTGTGTTGACCCTGCTGGAGGCACTGTCAGCAGCATCTTCTATCAATTCTCACAATGACGAGGTACCGCCACCTGGCACACCTCATGTCGTAGCGCAATCATCAAATGCCCTACCAGTTACCTCCGTTCCAGAGGCACGTCCAGAGGAACATCACAACACTGTCGAGTCATCTCGGGGCCTCACGACATTTAAAAAGTGGCTACGGACGAGGATCAAGAAGGGTAATAAGGACCCAGCATTACACGAGCTTGATCGACTTTCCAGAAAATCGCGCCAGCCTGCAGATCGCCAATCTCGTTCGGTGTCACCAGCAGGAGTGGATACCACGAATGAGGGACCTTCACGGATGGCTGCGACTCGACGTGTGACGGTGAGTGCTCTTCTTTGGTAGACAGTTGGATGTAGTATCTAATACTTCATCTCAGCTAGCGGTTGGGAGGCCAGTTGTAAAGCGACAGGTATATTGTTCCTCTAGTTTATATACAGGGACTGATCAGACATGACAGCGTAAATCGCCTGCCAAGGCTGCTAGTCGCAAACCTCCGAATAAAGATGCATCTCATAGCGGAGAACGTCCCGCAGGTCCAGCGGAATCAGGCACAGTGCGTCATCTTCTGGTTATTATGGATCATGTCATCACACCTCATTTCTTATCAGGGACAACAAGTGGACAATACGCCCCGTCCTTCTGCCGAAGGGGTCCATCTCATGGTGCGCGTACTTTCCTCGAGCTTATACTGTTACACTCATATTAGATTAGCATCACCAAGAGTCAGGCAAGGCTACCCTCAAGTTTTCGATAACGTTTCCCGCGTGGCTGTTGTGTCTTCGGTCACGTACAGAAGATGAGACACATTGATCCAGATGATTTGATGTAATGCATGTAGCTTCATGATTACGTGGATCGACCATGCAGTTCTTTGTTAAGTTCGTGTCACCTCATAGCACTTGGACTAGCCTAAGTCCCGATCTTGTTAATGATATTGCTTAGGGTTTTGACGTCGGCTCAAAGTCTTTGAGCGGATATCGTTAACAAGCTCAGTCATTGAAGAAGTTTATATGCACGCGTACCTTGGGATTGGAGGACCCTGGTGCGCGAGGGCAGGTCTCTGCGTCCGATCTAGGTGATGGTCATGATTGGTACGTTATCTATTGCGGGCAAGCTGGTGAGCTACCGGTAGTCAGTATTGCAATAAGGATGGATTTAGACCGTGGGTGGGGTAGATCAAAAATCCTCCATCGCGGTACTTGGGTTCGTTGGTAGTACTTGTGGCGGTGCCAAGGGTGATTATGTGATCCCCTTACGTAAACGTAGACGACACGCATGAAGAAAGAGTTGCTTTGTCTGAGACGTGCTCAATGTTGGACGCGGTACAGCGATATGTTCTTGAACGGCGTCGGGGCCTCATCCAGTCCGCCGCATTTTTATGTGGCTCCTACGCCCTCAGTACCTATGTCAGCGGGAGACTGGAGGAAACGAAGGACAAGATGCTCAGAACCAAGTTCGCCAGAGACAAGTGTGTCTTGTTCGTTCTCTAGCATGCTCATCACCTCACGTTTGTTCGCGGACGACAGTCTTCGACGCCGCTTCCAATCAACTCATGATGATGCCTGCTTCACAATAATAGCTCTCATACCCACCCTTGCTTCCCAGATCCTCGAAGACATGGATGTCGAGGCTCTCACAATTGAGCTGCAGTCCATCTCGCGTGCCTCCCGCTCGCGCACGCTTCACCCCTCGCAGAATCAACAGCGCTCACAATCTCTGTCCGCATTGAGCTCGGTCTCTGATGTGCATTCGGATGCCGGCTCTGTTTCCTGTTCCTCCTATTCGGGATCCGGTTTCGACGGCGATCGCGCCTCAGCAACTTCTGGTAGCTGGATCGAGCATATGTCTACCTCTGAAGGTTCCATCGCTCGACCGGACGTCCCTGCGCAGCTCTCAGACTCTATCACATCAGCAAGCTCCTCACTCAGCCATAATGGACACAACGTGGAGAATTCAGTGACCTCCACGAGCTTACGAACGAGGAGTCAACTATGGAATGAAGTTAAAATTCTCGGTGCGGTTCTCTTTGCTGACTATATGCGTCCAACTAACCCCTTTCAAGCACTGACGCGCACGCTGACTACGTTATATACGATCTCTCTACTGTCTCTCCTCACAGCGGTTCAACTTAATCTCCTTGGTCGCAGCCGTTACATTGATTCCGTACGGGCTTCTGACCGTGCCGAGCGTGCACGTGATACAGTGCCCCAGTTCTCTTTAACCAGAATCCTCGCCAGGGAGGCTGTGGCTAAGATCGTGGATGTTGAAGCAATCTGGCCCGCGTGGATTCTTGGCGAAAGCCGAGACGGTGATGAAGATCAGACACCCAACACGATCTCTGAAGAGACAGAGATGCGCTTCCTCACGCTTTCCTGGTGGATGTTACATGTGGGCTGGAAAGATGTTGCTGCGAGGGTAAGAGGCAGTGTTGAGTGTGTTTTCGACGAGTAAGTAAACTATATTCTATCACGTCCGTACCTTTTGCATATGGCTCGTTCGTGGGGTGCGAGTACATGCGTTGTATCTTCTTTTCTTGATGTTACACCTAACTGTCTTCTCTTCGAGCTTGTCACCCACCAGCCTTGTTTGCATACTGACGTTCTTTTTATGGTTAGTGTGTCACTCAAAGCTAAACTTTCGCCCTCTGAGCTGTTTACACTCATCATGGGTGTACGACAACGTGTGGAAATGGATGATACAGGAAACAAACTGGGTGCAAGGCAAATGATTTAGCACCCCATCCAGAAACCCTTTTGATGAATTGTTCCTCTAGGTTCCTGTCATCCCTCCTACCACCGACACCTGAGACAACTGCCCATGTCCTCGCACAAGGCGGTGCTTCTCCAATACCTCGAGAGCGCGAAACACATGATGGCATCGACCATCTTCTCGCGAAAAGTTCCCGCGATCCAACTCGTCCTCCCTCGACACATGGCGGCATCGAGCTACCCATCCCTCACGAATCGGACCTCAGTTCTCGTGCTTCGCAATCGCCATCGAACTCCGTTCCCCGTCTCCAACCCGCACCGTACATTGGCATATCCAATCCGCTCGCCACGTCACGCGGTACGTTGGACGTAGAACCTCAGTTCGACGCGCTCCTCGCACAGACCCGCCACTATCTATCAGGACCAGATTTTGCCCACGCGCTTGGTTGCGCGCTCGATCGCGCGACCGAGGTATTGATGGACGGCCTTCGTGCACGCGTTTTTGTCGACAGTACCAGCGCTGTGAATGTACCAAACGCAGAAGAAACCCAAGCACAATCGAGGACTGGAGACCTCGACGTAGGTGCTACTCCTGAGAAGGGCGAGATAAAGATCCGCCTAGCTGGGTTGCTCCCCGGTCTTGCGAGGTGGTGTCAATTGGCGCTAAGCGCGACGCCGAACGAGTTGGTCGATGTAAGGCGGATATCGATCTCGTCTCGCGTTTATATGCTTACTATTTTGAAACAATTCTAGAACATCATGGCGATGAGGGAGGTCAACGCCTTGGAGGCCATTATCATGTCAGACTATGAGGACCGTTTTCCTGCCGTTTCGTGACGATGGTATTAAGTTGTAGTTGATGTGAAGCTTGAAACCAAAAACGCCATTTTCTGCTCAATTGGGACGTGAGATCGTTCATCGGCACCGGTGGACGTGCCCGCTAGTCAGGGGTGGCGAACGTTTGGCAGATACGAATGACGAACTCACTCCAAAGAGCGCATGTGAAATTTTTTAATATTATCTGCCGCTTGCTTGCTGGATCGTTCGTGTACCGTTTTGCTGGGCGAGCCAAGCGTCGAGTAAGAGACTGTGCACGCAGATCGACGGGGAGAGGAACTGAGCCGACAAAGTCGATCAGCACACCCAGGAAAGAAGAAGAAAGGTTAGGGTCGGAGCTAACACCTGAGGCCGAGACTCGGAGATATGTTGGGGGAAGCTATTCCCTCAGACTTGCCATATCGGGTAACCACTCAAGCGCAACGCTTTTCGAGACAGCTTGGCAGCGCCCACAAACAGTCGCCGGTAAGTAAACTAGAGCGTGTGGAAGAAATGTACGACTATCGGCGCTCGGCCGCTACTTCCACAGGTACCGTCGCCACGATGGAGGAATTTGGTTTATTTGTATCAAAGGATCATTGATATGGCACAGGGTTGCAACCCTCAATTGAGCCTCGACCTCGTCGGACTTCGGTACTACCAGCGTGTTCCCACCATCCCTCAAGCTTTTTTGTTTTTCAAGTGACCGGTCCAGTCCAAGCACCGGAAAACCGTGTTCGCTTTCACCATTTTTTGTTAAGCGGTTGACGGGTTGACGTTGGAAACCCATAAGAGATGTTTACTCGAGACTACACACCCAGTGGTCGGCCCGCAACGACTCGGACATCCATAAGATGAAACTCCCCAAGTGCACGAGGCCGAGCGTCCGGGAATTATTTTACACCCGCTCATCATATTCAATCGTTCAAATGGATGGGCTCATGATTCGCTCGATGACTCGGATGATAATAGATTTCCACAACAACGCTGCTATATACTAGAGTACCGTATCGGTGACGTGTCTAATAGTAAATATCGAAGAAGAATAGATAATTCTATTCGCAAACCATAGATATGTGTGTGTGCTGTGTACAAGATGAATAACGTGATGATGATTGGCAGAAAACCTTCGTATTTTGGCAGTAATATTCCTCGACACCCCCTTCTCCATAGATCGCGGACAGATGTCTAAAGCCCACGCGCCTCGAGACGGCTGCGGAAGATCTTTTGGAAACCAGGAACATGGTCAAAGTCCATGAGCGTGTAGTGCTGTCCTGGAACATCCGTGTACGTGGGCTCGCCGCGGCTGAAAGCTCCCCAAGGCTTGAGCTGCTTGTTCAACCAGTCCTCTTTGCTACCACGGAGCGGGATGGCATAGAAGACATCAACAACCGCTGAAATCAAAAGTATCTCAGCATGGCCAATGGACGATGCAAAGACGGATCGACTCACCAACTGAGCCACTCGGGTCGTATGTCTTACCACACTCGATCAATGAGCCGGCGATGTCAACCCAGTGGTCGAGCTTCTCGGGCGTCAGCTGGAGCTCGAGGAGACGTTCGGGAGGAGACAACTTCCAAACGACCTCGAGCTGCTCCTTGCGTGTGAGGGGCCTCAATGCTGGTGCGAGGTCGTTGGCGTCTTGCTTGGTCACGAGACCGAGGAAGTACGAGAGGTTGAGCATACCGCCCGTCCAGTCGATCTCGTGCATCCGGTCTGCGATGTTGGGAGGGATGTTGATGAGACCGGTGAACTTGACCTCATCACCCATGGCTTCGAGTCGCTTGGCAACCTCGAAGGCGACGACACCACCATACGAGTAACCGGCGATGGCGTACGGACCATGAGGCTGCGTCCGCTTGACAGCTGCTGCGTAGGAGGAAACCATCTCGTCCATGGAGCCGAAGAAAGGGTGCCCAGGTTCGAAACCCCGCGCACGGAATGCGTAAAAGGGCCGCTCGTTCTGGAAGTACTTGGCGAGGTTCACGAAGATGAGGACTTCACCGACACCGGGGTGAACAAAGAAGATGGGGGTCTTGTTACCGGTAAGGTTGAGGGGAACGATGGGATCGTACTCCTCAGTGCTCGCGTCCTTGGAAACCAAGGAGTCGACGTATTTTGCCAGGCTGGAGAGGACAGGGTGCTTCAGAATCTGGATGGTGGGGATCTCGGGCAGCTCAAACGCAGTCTCTCCTTCGCGCTTGAGTCTGATGACGTCAATGGAGGTGCCACCAAGTTCGAAGAAGTTGTCGCTGGCAGACATGTCGTTCAGGTTGAGGTTGAAGATGTCAGCGTAGATGCGAGCCAACGTCTTCTCGGTCTCGGTTGATGGGGCAATGAAGCTGGCACCGCGAGCGATGCTCAGCAACTCCTCGGCGCGGGCGATGTGCTTGGCAAGTCCTCCCTGCTTGAATTGGTTGACAAGCCGAGCGCGAGACAGCTTTCCAAGGGTGGTCTTCTCCATTTGATCAGCGGGGACGGGGACGATGAGTTGAGGGGGGAGTGTAATCATCTTCACAGAAATATCCCGGAGAGCGCGGTGAGTAGCGAAGAGCTTGGCGGGAGCATCCTCACTGTTGAGATCGAATGTAGGGGAGTAGAAAATGACGAAACCCTCGGTCTCTTGGCCGGGCGCACGGTAGGGTGCAGCAGCGAGGAACGAGTGAGTGACACCCTCGACTGTCTGGAGGTGTGTCTCCAGTTCAGGGATACCGTATGAGACACCGTGCACAATGACAGTGTCCTTGATACGCCCGCTCAGCCTCATCTTGCCGTTCTCGATGATACCGACATCACCCGTGCGGTACCAACCACCCTCAACAAAACTGGAAGACGTCGCCTCCGGGTTGCTGTAGTAGCGGGCAAAAACCATGGGACCGCGGACTTGGAGTTCTCCACTCTGACCATCGGGGCGGGGAGTAACACCGTCTTCGGGATTCACGACCCGCACCTCGCACCCGGCAATCGGTGTGCCAAGCTCCAAGAATTCGTATGCGGGAGGTGTGGTCAAGACGTCGATAGGGTCGTAGATGCATCCAGCGCTGAATGATTTCCATTTAGATCGCAAACACCATGATGCACACCCGTAACTTACCAGGTCTCCGTCATGCCAAATCCTGCAGAGATGACGAATGAGGCATCGCCATTCTTGGCGAGGTTCCTCAGGGTTCTGCTGAAAGCGACAGCGGTGCTGCTAACAACTGCTTCACCACCACTGTTGACACGTCTGAGGGAGGAAAGGTTGAATTTCCCGAAGAGGTCGTAGCGTTTCTCGAGATCGCGTGTGACTTTAGCGAGCAAGAAGTTGGGTGCGAATGCGATCTCGATGGACTGAATGTAGGTTAAACAATAGTCAGAGACATGAGACCCGGGCACCATGAATCACAAACCTGTTCCTCAATCAAGCGAAGGTACAACAAGGGATCAGAGAGAATGGCAGACGCGTGAACGTGCAGCTGCGAAGCACCATACAGAAGTGGTGTGAAATGCATTTCGAGGGATCCAGCGACGTGATCAAATCCGACCCCTGATTCCACGTTAGCATCCTATCTGGTAGATAATCATGGAAACTCACAGTTCATGATCTTGGACTGTGAAGTGAGGCCATAGCTCTGGCCCTTGGCAGAGCAAGCAGCGATGATAGTGCGGTGCGTGTGCACGACAGCCTTGGAGAAACCAGTCGACCCGGAAGTCAAGAAAAGGATGGCTTCGTCGTCAGGCTTGGGGACGTGGATAGCAAAGTCCGTGCCCAAGCTCTGGGCTGAAGCTTTCAGCTCCGAAAGCAAGTGGATGTCAAGACCGGAGATTGACTGCACTTGGTCAGCGCCGCTCTCGTTCGTCAACCAGATTGCCGAAGAGAAAAGATTCTTGATGTGGGCGACGTGACCCTCCTTGTGTGCCTGCTGGGCACTCAAGGCGGGCTGCAAGCAAGGGACGTAGCCAGCGAGGAGACATGCCCAAACGGCGGCCATGTTGTCCTCGTGCTCAGTGAGGTAGACGACGATCACTGATCCGGCGGGCTTGCCCCAGGCACGGATAGCCTTTGCCAGGGAGAGGGCATATTGGCTGAATTCACGGAAAGTCTTGGTTTGGATGGAAGAATCATGAGCTGAGGAGGAAACGAAGCCCAGTTGATGGTTGGGATACTGAAGGACAGCGCGAGAGAGAACATCAAGGAGAGTCCCTGAGGCGAAGGGCGAGGAAACAGCGACGGCGGCCATTAGTAGTGATGGAGGTATAGAAAGGTCGGTTGAGAGGTAAGATGAGTGCACGTCGACGTCTAGGGGAAAGAACTTGGATTGTGAGTATCAGGCTGCTTGAACCTCCACCTTTTATAACGATTACAGGTGGATCGCATTTGCGATGATGGAACCGCTGGGCATGCATGGCTGTGTGAACACTAGATTCAGATCCGAAACACAAATTGGAGGAGCGAACGGTGAGTTACGTCACCACAAGGCAGGGACCAAATTCCGCTCACCCTCCGTCGCTGTGGTCGGCTTGATCGAAGATTGGGTCGGTAAACGTCGGAAGCATTACACCCTGGGTTACCGTGCTGATACCGGGGCACTGCCCGGCAATGGTCGGTGATAGAGTGATGCACGGCCACCAGCTCGTTATTCGGCTAGACTAACCTGCAATACCAGCGTGGGAGTCGGTGGGGCAGGAGTTGCAAGATGCCTTGCGTGACTGCAGTAGAACTGTAGAAGGGCGGCGATGCTTGACGAACAGTGATTAGCCGGTTGCTCGCCATGAAGACCTGCCAGTGTACCAAAGTTTCAGTCGTACATCGGCGCGAGAGAGTAGCTCCGCCCCAGACTCCCAATTGCCTCCTTTCTTCTTCAACTGGGCCTCCCACCGCCCGACGCCGCAGGGGACGGACTCGCGCCGACATTGGCCGCCAAATCATCGTCCGGTACAGTCGGCGGCTCCATTCCCCGGTAGTCTTTCGGTCTTTGCGGGTTGCAGCAAGCATCCACATGGACGGTTTGATGGAGTTACCTCGATGATTGCGGCACAGCGCTATCGAATCACACACCTGATAACCGCACCCGGAATAAATCATTATCGTGCCCGCAAACACCAATCGCAATCGCGAGTAGTACTGTACCTCAGAGAAGCTCTGCACTGTTACTCCTAGCGGATTTGCACTGCAAATATGGCGTGATTCGCGCGTCTCT
>JBBPLK010000211.1:9696-21482 GCA_038089735.1 Exsudoporus frostii
GCCCAACTACACATGAAAGAATGAACCCTATCTTGGTTCAAATCATGGAAACTTGGAGACAAGGTCTGGCTAGAGACCAAAAACCTCAAACTCCAAGTCCCCTCCCAAAAACTCTCCACCAAACAAATGGGCCCCTTCGAGATCATACAAGTTGTCTCCTCCATAGCATTCCGACTAAAACTACCCCTGCAGTGGAAGATCCACAATGTATTCCATGCCTCCCTTCTATCCTCCTATCGGGAAACCTCAGAACACAGCCCCAACTTCCCACAACCTCCCCCAGAACTAGTCAGAACAGAAGAAGAATATGAAATCGAAAAGATCATCAATCACCAAGGCACTGCCATGAGAAGGCAGTACCTGATTCATTGGAAAGGCTATCCTGACTCAGAACGGACTTGGGAATCGGAGTCAAATCTGGACAATGCCAAAGCAATGCTCAGGGAGTATAAAAACTGTCAAAAAATATAAACTCCCCATGTCTCCTTCCCTCCAGTTGCTTCTTGTCACCCTTTCCTGTCTCCCAAGCTCTCACCCAAGCCTGTCTCCAGAAACAATACCCAGAACTTGACATTCCTCACCATGCCGCAGAACACTCCTGCTTCTGCCAGATAACCTCATGTCCTTATCACTGGGACTATTAGAACTCAAATGACCATACCCTTCTCTTCGCAGCTGGACCATCTATCCCCATTCACCCGCTGCCTCCTATATGCCACCATTCTCGAAGGGAATGCAGCCTACCAGGCACTGTGCACCCTACCCTACTTCTTGGCCAATGACACCCTCACCCAACTCTTGGTTCTCTTCCAGATCTACTCCACCCTTCGAACCCTTTTCACTAGGACCACCTGGTGCCTGACAAGTCCCCCTAACCCCTTCTGGACTGCTGCTGCCCAAGAATCCCCTTCCATCCTTGCTCTTGAGCAGTGCCTCCTCAAGGCACAAAAACTTACCCTCAACCTCTTATATGTCGAGGGATTCAACTTTGCTATCGCACTCCTCCCACTTCCCATCATTGATGTCACCATCACTCTGGTCCTTCTTTCACTCTTGGAAAGTGAACGAATGACTTTCTACTCAGATCTGCCCATACCCCCTGGATTATCCCACAGCCAATGAGCTGCGACAACCTTCCCCACCACTGGCCCCCTCGCCGTCAATGTCAGTGGAAGTATGCTCCCTGACAGAGATGATCCAAGCCCTAGAGTCTCTCCTCAAGGAGAGGACTCCAATGCCACCCTCGTCCCCACCATCCCCTCTACCCCCACCGTCATACCACCAAGTGGAACCCCCACCCCCACCTTTCCCCATGTTCCCTCCAGGACCTTACGGAGAAGGAACGCAATCATCTTTTCTGCCAGACTTGCCCGCCACCAGCAACGTTTGCTCCATATTGGGAGCAACTCCAAAATGGCGCCCTATCCCTTTCTCCCCTCTTGTTGAGCCCATTTGTGTCCCCCCTCCAACCACATCAGGCACAAGCATGGATGGTCATCTCCATCCCCCATGAAACATACCCCCTACCATTCCCATTCTCCCAGGACCCAGCGACTCAGGTCCAACTATTCCAAACCGCTGCTACACCTGTCAGTCCATGGACCACCTCCACCCCAACTGTCCCCATTACCGTTGTCCCACCTGTGGATGAACTACCCCTGGACACCCGAACTATAAGTGTCCCAAACTTCATTGCTTCAGCTGCAACATATGGGGCCACTCCCATGTCTTCTGCCCCCGGGCAGTCACTCCTGATCCCTTCGATGATGTCACCTGGGACCTATCCCAGTATGAGATCAATGAGGAAGATAGAAGTTCTTGAGATGGAACTTCAAGACTATGAGAAGGGTAATGTTATGGATGAGTGGAACCCTCCATATTTTTCCTCACTTCCTCCCTCCCCACTGTCCCAGGCACTCTGGGACATGATCACCAACAATAAGGGGATCTCCCCAGAGATCTGGGATCAGTTCGTAGGTGGTGATGTTCCGAGCATCACCTTCTAAGGCTCAGCTCACCACCTCTCTCTCTCCAAGTTCTTCCGACCATTTCATCTTTCACTCCATTTCTTCCCAAGCTATTTAATATTCAGATATTGCCTCCTTGGCCGTGCTCTCTTATGCATAGCCTCATATTTCCTATCATGGTCACTTTCCTGTTATATCTATTACCAGCCCTAAAGGTCTTCTTCCCTATTTATACTGGGGCTTCTCCCATAATGTATTCCCCTTAACCTTGATCTACACAATACATTGTGCTGATCAATCTTCCCTCTCACTTCAAAGCCCTCTGCATGTCACCTATACATGCTGAGTCTCTGTCCCAGACTGGAAGAACCCCTGAGGATAGATTAGCACGAAAGTGTTAGTTGTTGATGCTGTGGTCGGTGTAACACCTTCACCCCTTACAACACAGCTGCCCAAGCATGGGTAGCTCTCACATTCCTTAACCAAGACAGAAAGAACCCCATCAGATTCAACAAATACATATCCACCTTCTCTCTTCTTTGAGTCTGATTGGGGATCTCTGTTTACCACACCCTATCCAAATGGTTCCTGAGAGGACTCAACCCACAGATCGCCATCCAACTCACTCTCTAGAGTAGTAAAGAATTCCACCACTATGGAAGAACTTTATTTGAAGTCCTCTGAAATTGAAGGAAGTTACAGATATATTATGTCACTACAAAAAGGACCCCAACCCTTCTATGGAGGAAGTAACTGACACCATGACTCAAACACCATGGACATAGATTGCCTTACCCTATCCCCAGTGGAAAGGGTGTGTCACATATATGAACAAAAAAGGATGTTCCACTCAGAACCATCCCAGGTATACTTGAGGCCACCAGACTAATAACTGGCAGAACAACCAGAAACCTCTGCAAACAGCCCATGCTCAACTAATCTCTACCACCTCACCAACTGTTGCACCTCATCAAGATGACCCCCTAGATTCTTACCTCAAAGGTAATACTAAGAATCAAGGAAGGAATTAAGTACTCTGAACTCTAAGGTCAGCCTTTGATAATTCCCTTGATGAGGCTGGTCACTCTCTTGATGAAGACAAGAACCCTGCTGAAGAATGGAATGAATCTGCACAAGTTCTTAATATAGAAAACCCCTGTATAACCACTGCTGATAACCATGCATCTTTTTAAAGGGAGGATATGGATCAAGGACATCCTCCTCCTTTACAATAGCCCCTGTATTTATTTCTGGATCAAGATCTAATTCTATTCAACTCCCTATCTCAATCTGGAAACAGGAAGGCAAAATTGTTGAAGCAGATGTGCTGATTGATAGTGGAGCAACAGAGTGTTTTATCTCAAGGGAGGCAGTGGCATACCTAAAATGGCCAATTATACCTATCAAACAAACTCTCCAGGCCTGGAACATTAATGGAACCCCAAATTGATCTGGAACCATCAAATACAAAACAAAATTGTCATAGACTATGGAGGTATATGAGAGCAAAGGGATCTTTTCATCCTAAACTGTGGCAAAGATAAAATCATTCTAGAACTTCCATGGTTACATGCCCATAACCCCGATATCAATTGGAAAGAAGGATGAGTAACACTTACTCCATCAAACTACTGATGGACCAACAAAGAATCACCCGAAGCCTCTGAACAATAATACCTCCTCTGGTACCTCCTCCATGATGAGGCAGCACATATAGAAAATGAACTGTACGACACGTTCAAGACATGGGGGCCTGAATAGAGAGCCCAATTCTTCAATGCAAACGGGACTGTTTCCAAATTCATCATAAAACAAACAACCATTTCCACAGTCATTGCCCAGGAAACAACCAAAGAGAATGTCACCCTCCCTCTTGCCTTCAAAGATTATGCAGATGTCTTCTTTGAAAAGACACCCACAAAACCACCCCTGTCAAGGACCTATGACCATGCCATCAAACTAAAGGACTCCTTTGCACCCACCTGAGCAAAAGCCTACTCACTCAACCCCCTGGAACAAGAAGCCTGCAGGGAATTCATAACCAAACATCTTAAGACAGGGTGAATCTCTCCTTCTAAATCTCCACAAGCAGCCCCTTTCTTCTTCATAAAAAAAAAGAAGTAGGGAAATTATGACCCTGCCAAGACTATCAGTACCTTAACACCCATACAATCAAAAACACCTATCCCCTTCCATTAATTTCTGACCTCATTGATAAATTATGTGGATCATCAATTTTTACTAAATTTGATGTTTGATGGGGATATAATAATGTTCTCATTAAGTCAGAAAACCACTGGAAGGCCGCCTTTATCACTTCACTAGGACTGTTTGAACCAAATGTGATATTCTTCAGAATGTGCAATTTGCTGGCCACCTTCCAGGTATTCATGGATGACCTCTTCGGAGACTACATTTCCAAAGGATGGCTGGTGGTCTACATGGATGACCTCCTAATCCACTCATCCAACCAAGCCATGCATGATGACTGCACCTGCCAAGTACTCTAACATTTCCATGAACAAGAAATGTTTCTGAAACTGAACAAATATACCTTCTCAGCCTCAGAGGTAGAATATCTAGGGATGATTGTAGGAGATAATGATATACAGATGGACCCTGTAAAACTGAAGGCCATTTGAGAATGGTCCCCACCCACCAGTATAAAAGCCATTCAATCCTTCCTCAGATTCTATAACTTTTACTGAAAGTTCATCCTTTCCTTGGACATCACCTGATATCTTCTCAATCTCACCAAACAAACAAACCTCTGGCAATGGACCCCTTGCAAAGAAACTGCCTTTCATGACCTACAAAAAGCCTTCACCTGCAAACCAGTATTAGCCTTCCTGGACACAATGAAACTAGCAGTTATTAGAGGACTGGAGGAGTGGTGACAATACCTTCTCAGTTTCCCCTTGCCTGTCGAGGTTCTTACCAACCATAAGAACCTGATCTACTTCAAGGCACCATGAAAGTTATCCTGCCGCCAAGCCTGCTGGCTCCTCTTTCTTTAGGATTTTGACATGCTATACCAAGCCCTTCCTAGGACTCAAATGGCCCCAGCAGATGCTCTCTCCCACTGTGATGATGTCAACACCTCTGAGGACAACACAGATATCCAACTCCTCCCCTCCAATGCCTTCGACTTCCAAGTTTGAGCATTGGACATTGCTCTTGCTGACAAAATGAAGGACTCTTCCACCTCTGACCCCTTCATCTTACAAGCCCTCCATTGTATGGAACAGGACCTTCCCCTTTTTAACTGCTCCTCTGCTGCCAACTGGACCTTCACAGAAGGACACCTATATTACAAACAGTGTCTCTATGTCCCAAAACTAGCATGACATGACCTAGTTGCCACTATCCACATCTTCTTCGAAGGAGGCCACAGAGGCCACCTTCATAGCATTGCCCTCCTCTCATGTGACTACTGGTGGCCTGGTCTCTCCACCTGTTACACTTGGCCTTGGTGAGGACAAGTGTAGATCTTGTTGAATCAAAGGTTTGACCTATAGGTATAGGCAGAGTAAGTTGGAGGTGTTCCAACAAAGTAACCTGGGAAAGGTTATGTTCAAGGGGTTCAAAGGGTTCAAGGACAAGAGCACCTACTCAGAAGTAAGGCAAAGACTTAGAGAGATCCAGAGGAGCCAAAGGAAGAATAGATTGGTGCTAGAAGTACAAGGTAGACTAGTGTGGGGAAAAGTAGGAGAGAATCAATGGGTTTATATAGTACTTGAGAAAGGAAATGACAAAGCAAAAAGGAAGACAATGGAATGGGGTGGAATGATTAAGTAATACAAGAGAACATTCTAGAAGGAATATTCCAGAAAGAATTGGAAAGTAATGGAAGTAAGATGGGTAAAGACGGAAAGAAATAAAACGTAGTTGACAGGACTCGAACAGCCAACTAGGTGAAATAGCAAGGAAAGCATAGAGGAAACAAACGATCATAATACCACCTATGTCCACCAATTCATCTCCAGCTATGCAGTTTGCCAGGCCAAGAAGGTCCTTATCCACCCAACAATACCACCAACCATACCTCTGGCCTTTGAAGGATCCTGTCCTTTCCAGAATCTGTCTGTGGACCTGATCATAGATCTTCCACCCATCAAGGGCTTCAACTCTGTCATGGTCATGGTCAACCATGGTCTTAGTAAGGGGGTCATTCTCACACCTTGCACCAAAATGGTGGATGCAGCAGGAATCACCAATCTCTTCTTCCATAATGTCTTCAAATAATTTGGACTATATGACAAAATCATATCTGACCAAGGACCCCAGTTCACATCAGCTTTTGCCAGGGAACTCATCAGACTCCTCCAATATGATATAGCACTCTCCTCAGCCTACCACTCATAGACTGATGGAGAAACTGAACAATACCACCAAGAACTCAAAACCTTCCTATAGATCTTCTGTGATGGCCAACTCCAGAAATGGCTGGAATTCCTCCCCATGGCTGAATTCACCCACAATGGAGCTACACATTCCTCTACAAACAAAACCCCATTCTCCCTAATGATGGGGTACAAACCAAGATCCTACCCACCCATCAGAAAAACCTTCCTCTCAGCCCTTAAATTACAACTCAATCTACTTGAGGAGGCACAAAAGGAAGCAGAAGCTGCCTATAAACTCACTCAACTACAAATGAAAGAACAAACCCATTCCTGGTTCAAACCATGGAAGGTTGGAGATAAAGTTTGATTAGAAGCAAAAACCTTAAACTCCAAGTACCTTCCCAAAAACTCTCCACCAAATGAACTGGTCCCTTTGAAATCTGTCAAGTAGTGTTTTCTGTATCCTTACAACTAAAACTACCAAAATAGTGGAAAATCCATAACATGTTCCACACCTCATTATTGTTACGTCAACCGTGACGTCAATAACTGACACTTTTGTGCCAACCAATCCTCGGGGGTTCTTCCGGTCTGGGATGGAGATTCAGTATGTATAGGCGATGTGTGGAAACCGATCAGCCCTAGCTACACCGAGCTAGCTGAGGTCAAGGGTACAGGGCTCCAGCTACCAACTGCTAAGGCACTGGCGCAGTTATGCGAGTGGCGAGTGAGCAAGTCTCTACGACTGTGTAGAGACTAGAGGACGATGGTGGAGTCTCGTCCTAGAGAAAGAGAGATGGTGGCGCAGTCCCATCTAGTGCGAGCGAGAAGGCTTCCAGAAGCAGAGGGCTTCGAAGTGAGGGAAGATTGATTAACATGATGAATTGTGTAGATCAAGGTTAGGGAAAACAGTCGCGGGAGAAGCCCTGGTATAAATAGTAGTCTAAGGCTTTAGGGTTGGTAATAGATATAAAAGGAAGATTACTAAATAGGAGTGAGTGAGTGGTGCATAAAGAGAATACTGCCAAGGAGGCATTGTTCGAGAAATCAAATAAGTCGGGAGAAGATGGAATAGAATGGAATGGAGTTCGGGTGGACTCGGAATAGAGAAGAGGGGGGCGGTGAACAGAGCCTTCTTAGAAGGCAATACTCAGGATGTCTCCTCCGATAAACTGGTCCCAGATCTCTGGGGAGATCCCTTCATCGCTGATGATCATGTCTCACAGCGTTTGGGAGGACGGGGAGGGTGGAAGGTCGGAAAAAGGATGGGGGTCGTCCACGTCTGTAACATTACCCTCTTCGTAGTCTTGAAGTACCATCGGTCTCCCTCATTCTCCTTGTAGTGGGAGAGGTCTCAGGTGACATCGTCAAAAGGGTCGGGGGACATGGCGCAGGGGCAGAAGATCCAGGAGTGGCCCCATACGTTGCAATGGGAGCAATGAAGCTCAGGACACTTGTAATTGGGGTGTCCAGGGGCGGTTCATCCACAGGTGGGGCAACGATAATGGGGACAGTTTGGGCAGAGGTGGTCCAAGGACCAACAGGTGTAGCAGCAGTTTGGAACAATTGCACCTGTGTCGCCGGATCCTGCGGGAATGGTAACAGAAGGGGGTACGATTTGTGTGGGATGGGGAGGATTATCCAAGCTTGTGCTTGGTGCAGTTGGAGGGGGGATACGAACGGGCTCCACAGGAGAGGTGGGAGGGACAGGGCGCCGTTCTGCCGTTGTTCCCAGAGTGGAGTGAACGTTGCTGGTGGTGGGGGAAGTGGTGAGTCCGGCGGTGAAAATGACTGCGCCTCTTCTCCATAAGGTCCTAGTGGGAACACGGGGAGAGGTTGGGGTGGAGGTTCCACTTGGTGGTACGACGGTGGGGGTGGAGGGGACAGTGGGGACGAGGGTGGTGTCGGAGTCCTCTCCTTGAGGAGTGTCTCTAGGGCTAGTATGGTTTCCGTCAGGGATTGTACTTCCGCTGACACAGGAAGCGAGGGGACCGGTGGAGGGGAAGGTAGTGGTGGCGCGATGGATGCGGGATAGTCCAGTGGGTAGGGGTGAATCTGAGTAGAAAGCCGCTCATTCCATTTCCGAGAGCAAAAGAAGGATGGGAGTGAGGGAGACATTGATGATGGAATAGGGGAGGAGGGCGATGGCGAAGTTGAATCCTTCGACATATAAGAGGTCGAGGATAAGTTCTCGTGCCTCGATAAGGCACTGTTCGAAGGCGAGGACGGAAGGGGAATCTCGGGCAGCGGCAGTTTGGAAGGGGTTAGGGGGACTTGCCGGACACCAGGTGGTCCGGGTGAAAAGGGTTCGAAGGGTGGAATAGATTCAGAAGAGGGCTGCAAGTTGGAGGAGAGTGTCATTGGCCGAGAAGTAGGGTAAGGAGCGCAGCTCCAGGTAAGCTGAGTTTCCTTCGAGGATGGTGGCATATAGGAGTCGACGGCAGAATGGAGTTAGGCGATCGAGGCATGTGGAGAGGGAGAGAGTCATGGGTTCTAATAGTCCTGATGATAGGGGCACGAGATGATCCGACAGAAGCAGGAGTGTTCTGCGGCGTGGCAGGGGACATCAAGTTCTGGATATTGTTTCTGAAGGCGAGCTTGGGTGAGGGCTTGGGAGATGCAGGATAAGGTGAGGAGGAGGGATTGGAGAGGCGGGGGCATGCTTTGTTCTATAATTTTTGGCACTTTTTATACTCAAGGAGTATAGCCTTAGCATTGCCAAGGTTGGACTCCAATTCCCAAGTCCGTTCTGAGTTGGGATAGCCTTTCCAGTGGATGAGGTACTGCCTTCTGGCGGTAGTGCCTTGGTGATTGATGATCTTCTCGATTTCGTATTCCTCTTCAGTTCCAACTAGTTCCGGTGGGGGCTGTGGAAAGTTGGGTCTGTGTTCTGCCGTTTCCTGGTAGGAGGATAGGAGGAAGGCGTGGAATACATTGTGAATCTCCAACTGGGGAGGTAGTTTGAGTCGGAAGGTGACGGAGGATATTACTTGTGTGATTTCGAAAGGTCCCGTCCATTTGGCAGAGAGTTTTCAGGAGGGGACTTGGAGTTTAAGGTTTTTGGTTTCCAGCCAGACCTTATCTCCAAGTTTCCACGGTTTGAAGTGTGAGAGGGTTCGTTCTTTCATCCGTAGTTGGGCGAGTTTATGGGCTGCTTCTGTCTCCTTCTGTGCGTCCTCAATTAGATTGAGTCGCTGCTCGAGGGCTGGAAGGTCCGAGCGGGGGGTAGGATCGTGGTTCATATCCCATGATTAGGGAGAAAGGGGATTTGCTGGTGACCGAGTGTATGGCGGCGTTGTGGGCAAATTCAGCCATGGGTAGTAGTGTTTTCCATTTGTGTGGTTGTCCTTCGCAGAATATGCAAAGGTAGGTTTCCAGTTCTTGGTTATATCGTTCGGTTTCTCTGTCCATTTGGGGATGATAGGCAGAGGAGAGGGCTACATCGTATTGGAGTATCCTGGCGAGCTCTCTTGCAAAGGCGGAGGCGAATTGGGGGCCTCGGTCTGATACGATTCGCTCGTGTAGTCCGAATCGTTTGAATACGTTGTTGAAAAAGAGCTGGGCAATTCCAGCGGCGTCCACTGTTTTTGAGCAAGGGGTGAGAATTACCCCCTTACTAAGGCCATGGTCGACCATGACCATGACAGAATTGAATCCATCGACGGGGGGAAGGTCCATGATGAGGTCTACAGATAGGTGTTGGAAGGGGCGGGTCGCCTCGAAGGCGAGAGGAGTGATGGCCGGAATGGTAGGATGAGTTAGGACCTTGTGTGCTTGACAAACCGCGCAACCCGAGACGAATTTCCAGGCGTAAGTGGAGAGGCCGGGCCACCAGTAATCCTTCGCCAGGAGAGCGACGGTACAGAGATGACTGCCGTGTCCACCCTCAAAGGATCAATGGGCGGTGGAGACCAGGTCGTGTCGGGCAGTTTCTAGGACGTAGAGCCTTCCTTTGAAATATAGTCGACTGTCGTCGAATGTCCAATCGTCAACCGAGGAGTGATTGAATAAGGGAAGTTCCTTCTCCATCTGATGGACAGCCTGGAGGACAAGGGGATCATTGGCAGAGGATTCCTTTATTTTGTCAGCTAGGGCAACGTTGATGGCTCGGACTTGATGGTCGAAAGCATGGGATGGGAGGAGTTGCACGTCTGCGTTGTCAGAGGAGGTATCTACCCCATCTCGGCGGGATAGGGCGTCGGCAGGGGCCATTTGCGCCCCTGGTAGAGCATGATATTCCATGTCAAAGTCTTGGAGAAAGAGAAGCCACCTGGCTTGTCGTCGAGATAATTTGTGGGGTTCCTTGAAGTAGGTGAGGTTCTTGTGGTCGGTGAGAACCATTACGGGGAAGGGGGATCTGAGGAGATATTGCCTCCATTCCTCTAATCCGTGAATAACAGCCAAGAGTTCACGGTCAAAAATGTTGTAGTTTCTCTCGGCCGGGGAGAAAGTCTGGGAGAGGTAGCCACAAGGTTGCATGTCTCCGTTGGTATTCGGCTGCATGAATACAACCCCAGACACCATAAGCGAGGTGTCAGTCATGAGGGTGAAAGGTTTCGAGGTGTCGGGGAAGGCGAGGACTAGTTGGCAGGTGAATGTGATCTGTAGATTTCGGAAGGCGTCCTTGTGTTTCTGGTCCCATGACCAGGCGATATTTTGTTTGGTGAGGTCCAGTAGTGGCCGTGCAATGTCCGAGAAGGATGGGATGAACTTCCTATAGAAGTTGCAGAATTCCAAGAACGACCTGACCACCTTGACGTTTTCTGGGGGGGATCATTCATGGATAGCCTTCAGTTTTACGGGGTCCATTTGGATTCCTCCCTTTCCGATGATCATCCCCAAGTATTCCACTTCTTCGGCAGAGAAGATGCACTTCTCAAGTTTCAGATATATTTCCTGTTCCTGGAAACGTTGGAGGACCTTCTTGGTCCGTTCATTGTGGGTTGCCTGATCCGAGGAGTGGATCAGCAAATCGTCCATGTAAATCACTAACCACCCTTCTGCAATGTAGTCTCCAAACAGGTCGTCCATAAACGCCTGGAAGGTAGTGGGGGAGTTGCACATTCCGAAGAACATGACGTTTGGTTCGAATAGTCCGAGTGGGGTGAGAAATGCCGCCTTCCATTGGTCCTCGGGTTTGATGAGGACATTGTTGTATCCCCAATGTACATCAAACTTGGTAAAGATTGTTGATCCTTTGAGTTTGTCGATGAGGTTGGAGATGAGGGGGAGGGGGTAGGCGTTTTTGATCGTGTGGCTATTCAGGTACCGATAGTCTTGGCAGGGTCTTAATTTCCTGGCTTCCTTCTTTTTGACAAAGAACAATGGAGACGCTTGGGGTGACTTGGAGGGGGAAATCTTCCCAGATTTGAGGTGTTCCTCGATGAATTCCCTACAGGCTTCTTGTTTGATGGGGTTGAGTGGATAGGCTCTTGCCCTTGTTGGTACGAACGAGTCCTTGAGGTCTATCGCA
>JBBPLK010000212.1:0-19473 GCA_038089735.1 Exsudoporus frostii
AAGGGGAACAATGAGATCTAGATAACGAGCTGTGTATAAAGAGAACACAGCTTAGGAGGCGATGTCCGATCAGTCAAATAGTTAATTGGAAATGGAGGAAGTCGGAACGAAACGGAAGGAGGCTATCTGGAGGAACTCGGAAGGGTAGGCAGTGAGCAGAGCTTTAGAAGGCGATGCTCGGAACATCGCCACCTACGAACTGATCCCACACATCCTGGGCAATGCCTTCGTCGTTAGTGATCATGTCCCAAAGGTCTTGGGACGGCGGGGAGGGTGGTAGGATGGGAAAATGATAGGAGGGATCCACGTTTGTAACAGGAAAGGGTTTGGAAGAATACAGGAGAGGAGGAAATGAAGGGGCAGTATACAGGGCCTTTAGAAGGTGATGCTCAGAACATCACCACCTACGAATTGGTCCCAGATCTCTGGGGAGATCCCTTCGTCATTGATTATCATGTCCCACAGGGCTTGTGTTACAGATATGGGCGACCCCCACCCTTTTTCCGACCTCCCACCCTCTCCATCATCCCAGATGTTGTGGGACATGATCATCAATGACGAAGGGATCTCCTCAGACATCTGGGACCAATTCGTCGGAGGAGCTGTCCCGAGTATCGCCTTCTAGAAGGCTCTGCCCACTTCTAGAAGGCTCTGCCCATCACCCCCACTCCTGCCTGAATCCACCTGAACCCCTCTCCGTTCCGCTCCATTCCATTTCTCCCCATTTCCTCCCGAACTATTTCACATCTCGAACAATGCCTCCTCGGCAGTGTTCTCTCTATGCATCGCTTACCTATCCTTATTTAGTCATCTTCCTTTTATATCTATTACCGGCCCTAAAGCCATAGAGTACTATTTATACCGGGGCTTCTCCCGCAACTGTTTTTCCCTTAACCTTGATCTACACAATCTACCGTGTTAATCAATCTTCCCTTGCTTCGAAGCCCTCAGCTTCTGGAAGCCTTCTCGCTAGAACTAGACGGGACTGCGCCACCATCTCTAATCATCTCTATATGGATATAGAGACTTGCTTGCTCGCCGCTCGCACGACTATGCCAGTGCCTTAGCGGTTGGTAGCTGGAGTCTCGTACCCTTGACCTCAGCTATTAAGAGCTGACTGGTTTCTGCACGTCGTCTATACGTGCCGAATCTCCGTCCCGGACCGGAAGTACCACCGAGGATTGGTTGACACGAAAGTGTCAGTTGTTGACGTCATGGTTGACATAACAGCTTGGGACGGTGGGGAGGGGGGAAGCGAGGAAAATGAGAGAGGGTCCCACTCATTCGTAACACAAAGAGATTTGACACATTTTCAGTTGTGTGGCCTCATGAAATTTTATCTACTATCTTGAGTACAAAGAGAGTTTTTGTAAATGAGTGACTTCTTGACACCCAATATCTGACAGATATATTGGATGCTATGGTCTTCATGATACAAGAGGGGATATGGGCTTTGAGGTTGGGAGATACAATGTGGCAGCACCTGGGCATGGATGGTGGCAGCTTGCAAAACCAATGACACATAGGCTACTCAGTCAGCCACTTCCGGGGTCCTTCTGCGGCTGTCTCCGAGGCGCGACTTTCTTCGATGCAATTTCCACAGACTTTCGGAAACCGCTGTAATACACCAAAGCGCACACCAATTCGTATCACTGAGTCAAGAAAAAGAGTGTATCCAGACTGGTTTTTACCATTCAGGCAAGCGACCCGCAGCATCATGATGATGGCTCACGAGCATGTTCAGATTAACTGAGTCGCATTCGTGTCTTCTCCGATAGGCTGGCTCTGTCCAGCGGCCGCATGCGTGAGAGTTCATGCCATCCTCGTACGTGTACACCTCCTGTGTGCGATGTAGTTGCACACTTAAGATTATACTTTATATTGAGAACCAGCACACACCTACCTTCACCGACGATATTCCCACCGAAGTGCACATGTTCTGCGGGGTCAGGCCGGCAGGGGGTAAGGAGTTCCAGCCTGCCATTAGGTTCGGCTCACGGTTACTGATTCTTGTTCTCCATATGGTTATTTACCTCATGCAGTCTTGTTCGGACCATTCATTTTGTGCAATGGAAGCAGTCCTTCTTGGGCGACAAGAGTCCGCGATCTGATGAATCGGAATAGCCACCGGCGACTGCCTTGTTATAGACCAATAATTGCAGGGAGCTAGATTGAACGCCGACAGTGTAAGAATGGCTGCATCAAAATGTCGTCCCTCCACTTGAATGTTGAGATCTCAGAGGACGAGTTCAACAGCAACTTTGGTTTGGTTTGGGCTATGTTGTCTTGCTGTGCCATCACGGCATCGACAACTAAAGTTAGTCGGCGTGTGATCATCATGGTCCAACAACGTTGTATCCATCCCTCGCGCCTTGACGCGCTGGGCGTTTGATACGCTACTTAACGTCTCCTCTCCCCCCAACCTTTTCCGTCAGAACCGCTCACTGCAATGGCTGACGACAAGAACGACGTATGTTCCTCGCCGGTCAGTTGGATGTGTTCTTAGACAGTACTATTCAGGCGGCAGGTCAACAAGAGGTCGAGGTTGACAAGGAAGCGCTTGTGAAAATACTCGCTCGTTACCCTGGAACATTCGATGGTACGTGGTTTGCCGAATCCTGGTTAGATCTTCGCTAAGTTGTCACTCAAGTCCTTCGAGAACTCATCCAAAACGCCGATGATGCTGAGGCGCGAAGCATTCAGATACACTTTCAGACCAAAGAGCCTGAGAAATCTCAACCTGCTAGCGAACTCAAAGTGAGCCTCAGTTATTTTGTTCAGGATTCGGTTCAATCTTGATTCCACGATAGGTACACAAGTGGATCATCAAGAACGACGGCGGTGGTTTCGGAGACAAAGACTGGGAGAGGCTTGGAAAAATAGGTAAGTTCATTTGCTTATGAGGAATTACAGTCTCATTCGTGCTCTGGTGTGGATCAGCGCGTGGCAATGACGACTCCAGCAAAGTCGGCGCTTTCGGGGTTGGTCAGTATCCTTCCATTGTCCGGTGCTTCTAGGAGACTTATCATCGCCTCCAGGGTTTTATAGTGTTCTGAGCAAATCAGATCGACCAGTCGTAAAGTCCAATGGTAATGATATTTTCTATATCGTGATTTAAAGGACAGCGGTATCTATTTACACACTCGTCCAGGCAAATCACTGCGATTTCAGAAGAGGAAGGATGGGAAGGTTAGTCCTCGCGTTCCTGGGAGACGCATGCTGACCATCAAAGATTAGCTCTACAAGTCGTTTGCTGATTGTCCACTGGATTCGTGGACCTCGGTTGAACTCGAATTGCGGAATCCAGAACGATTACCTGCGCTCGTCGATCTCACAAGATTCTTAGTTTCTTCCGTAGCTTTCCTGACGCTCATCGACACTTTCTCGGTTTATCTCGACAGCCAGCATGTTCTGCATATACAAAAGCGAATGGAATCACAAGTTGACATACCGATTCCAGAACACTTGAAACCGACAACCCCGGAGGGAACTCTGACAGTGCCATCCATACAACGTACTGGTAAGGCGATGTTAGTCACCTTTGGACATTTCTGACCTTACCTAGTTCAAAGCATCACGATCAATGCCGACGAGTCGGCGTTCCCTTCGAGTTCGACGTCAACGACTCTGGTCGTTACTGCAGAAGACTTGGTTGAACGGTGTGCTATAGCAGATCGTCCAACACGTACCTTTCGAGGGGTTCATCGTATACTGAAGGATAACACCATCACCCACGACTTGTATACCGCAACCACTAGCGTTAATTTGGATCCGGAGTCGGAGATGAAGAAAGGTGTGGAGTCCAGCATGAAACGGCTACCATCCGGTTTTAAATGCAAGGCTGTCTATGTAGGCACTGTTCATTCTGATGATTCGTCACTGTTGACCACTCGTGCTAGTTTAACTCTGAACAATACGATTCCCTGGCTGGCATCAAACATTTGGACACTCCGAAGGCGAAACATCTTGCCCGTCTTCTATTCGGTTCGCAGGGCATTATTCCCGAGAATGATAGGCACGTACCTCCAATCATTGTCTGACATTTGTTGACGTTCCGCTTCCTGAACTGAATAGCGGCCGTCTGTTCATAGTAAGTATGCCATGCTCAATTATCGACGCGACTCATACCAGTGCAGGGTCAGAGTACCAACCAAACAACAGGCATCGGACTGCATATTTCTGCGCACCTCTTACCCACCATGGAACGTGGTTCAATTGATTTGGCGTAAGCACGTTGCGCAGAGGCACTCCGAGATACTCACTGACTGGCTGGCCAGGAATGGACAGGTTGCAGGTGTGTCTATAGGCAGTCAGACTCTCCCAAGACTCTTATCTGATATTGTCGATAGCTTGGAACAGGGAAGTCCTTTGTGTGGGTGGTTTTCTGGCACGGGTAATCTACGAGCAAGAAATGACTGCTGCCAGATCCAAGGGTGGTCTTGCAACGGAACTGGGTTTGTCCACGATGGCGCGTTTCGCTTTCGGCCTCACTGTACCCCATGGCGGAGTGTCAAAGATTCTGCAGGATGCTTTCTTTTCTTGCTGCCACGAGCAGAAGTCGCCGTTTCCAGTCGTGTCTGACGTCGGGATTTCATGTGCGTCGGATCCACAGTGCCGCCACAACAACAAGGCCCCATTATTCCTCAAGACATATGTGGTACTTCATGGGGATATGCAGCCATCCCAACGCTCCGAGATCATCAACAGATACAGAATTCCCCAGTTCAAATTCGACGACATCGTACAGGAGTTCCAATCTGGAGTCACGCACGAAGCGATGAAGACATTCTTTGTTTGGTGGGATGACTTCAACAGGACAGCGCCTTTATCTGCCTCGTCCAAGGATGCGCGAGAGAAATTCTGCAAGCAATTTGCCTCCCAGGGTATTCTGTGCTCCAGCCACGGAGTCAAGATAGCGCTCAAGGATATCAAATACTATACATTTCTCCCGTTGCCTAACGACCTTTCCCCTCCGGACACCATCCACATAGACGCTATGCCAGGGCCTACCAAGGGTGCCGTCGAGTGTTTCGGTTGGACTCAGCTCCCGCTGCTTCATTGGCTTGAATACGCCTGTTCCCAGGCACAACACCCTGCCCCGAGCGCGGGCTCCGGCAAGGTCGCGGACGTGGGCTACCATATCTTGCGTCTCCTTGTTCAATTCACACTAGTAGAAACCCCGTCCCAGGAGCAGTGGGCTGCGGCCGCAGAGCTCATGAAGGGACTAAAATGTATCCCCACCACCAATAGAGGACTGGAGTTCCCGTTGAATTCATACTTCGAAGTAGCTGACGTCTGCGGGAGCCTTCCAGTTGCGGACTATTCTGATTTCCAGAATATTCAACCGATTCCAGTTGCAGTCGAGACAAGTTTCCAATATAAATCAGTGGACCTGCAACATGTAGCGAACGTGTTGCTCCGCATTGGCGTACGTCCAACGATGGACTGGGACGATATGGTGGGAAGGTATGTCAATTTGGTACGGGTTTTCTTCTGATCCGCGGTGACAGATTCCACAGGTTAGAAACCATCGCCTCAGCAGTATCCAATTATCGCCTTCTACGGTATCTGACACTCATTCACAACGGGACGTTGACGGAACAGGAGCTCAATGACTTACAGAATAGGCGGGTTTTCTATTCGGAGAAGCATGGCCGGGCACCTGCGGCTGAGTTGTATTTGCCCAATGAAGATGTGCGCCAACTCGGACTTCCGATTCTCGCATTATCACAGCAAGCCATAATCGGTATACAAAGCGCTGTTGACCCTTCTACGTTCGCAGTGGAAGTCTTCATTGAATCCCTGGGGGTCCAGAAGTATCCGACCCTCGACAAGATCATTTCGCTAGCCGCTTCTGAGAAACTGGAGGTTCGGCGCCCTGCGCTTCAATATTTCTTGTCGAATCTGGAGAGATGCTACAATGATTACAAACCCGAAAACTTCGCTGAGTTTGCCTTCATCCCAACGAAATCCAAGTCACATGCCCGTTTGAACGAGGTAACGCAACGTGTTAATCTTGGGCGCGCAAAGTCGCTAACATGTCTCTACAGGTGTTTGCATCGCCCAGATGGGAGAGACTAGGATTCAAGCAGCCTCATGAGGATTTGCGTCGCGACCTCTCGAGACTAGGCGTGAAGGATTCACCATCCATTGACACGATTATCGAATGTTTCAAGAATCCACAACGCAGACCTTCAGACATAAATACTGCCACCATCTGGTTTGAGCTTCTACACCTACATGGAAGTATGTCCACGTCTCGCGTTACGTGTTTAGATACGAAACTCACCGTGTCCTTAAAGAACTTCCCTTTCCGAAGCTGCAGGAACAGGTGTCCATAATCCCCTTCGTGCCCGTGAAGAACCTAGACCCTTCTTCTTCCGAGTCGTCACCCATCAAGTACATCTGCCCGAAAGATTGCCTTATTACGTCCGACGAAACGAAGCAGCATCACCGTGACATCTTTCCATTTGTCGATTTCGGTCAGAATGGGAATAATTTCCTAGACTCTTGCCGCGCCAAGAAGTCACCCGACGCATTAGATATCGTCGGTAAGATGTTGGAGGATCCTCCGGGATACTTGGAAGCTCTCGGGAATAACATCGATCTGTGAGGCGGTTGTCGGCGACATGAGTGACGACTTACGTTTCCTCAGTTACCTCAAAGATTTGCGTACCATCGCCTCACGACTTGACTCGATGTCAGATATCGACAAGCAAGCCATGAAGAATTCTCCAATGTTTCCTGCTTTCCGAAACGGCGTGGCTGCTGACAAACTATTACGAGCAGAGCAAGTACTTATCAGTGACTGGCCAGGTCGTGACTTTGCTGGTAATGTTTACATAGCCCCAACAGACAATACCCTTGAAAGTAAGTGCCCTGGTTCCGGTGTTCGTTATCAGATCACTTATAATGTTTACGTAGCCCCAAAAGACGATATCCTTGAAAGTATGTGTGCTAGTTCCGGTATTCGTTATCAGATCACTCATCTTTCTTGTAGAGATGTACCGCGAGATGGGTTCAGAATTTCTGGGGACGTGTGTGCGGCATGTTGTCACCATTGGCGACACAGCCGAGCATGGCTCACCGTTCAACTGGATTGAGGTCGTCCGGCGCATCGGATGTTTTATGGGCACGCGAGACAAAAGCGAGAGCAAGGATGAATCGTTCTATGATAAAAGTTCAACGGATAAACTTTCGGTGAAGGCCTGCGAGAGCCTCACATTGAGGGAAACATTTGTGCCGCCGTATGAAGTCTCGGCTGACGCTGCGGCGACACTTGATACTGAGCCTGTACCCAAGACTGCAGGTTTCGAGATCGGCGAAACCGACAAGTCATATACCCTCTGGATGGCTGGTCCTCGTGAGTCGTTAGACCTCCACCATGAGTACGTTCTTTACCTGTATTATCACACTTGCTAACTTCCACAAAGCATTGCGGTGGCACTTTGTCACATCTTACTCAAGACTTATGGGCCCAGTGACGTGGGTCTCCTGGCCGCGTTATTCGCGACGAGCGACGCGGAACTTGAACGATACTATCCTAGCGAGCCAGAGCCTTCAAGTTATCGTGGAACAAATGGTTGTCCCTTGTCGATAATGCAGTGTTTTGATCTAACGATAATCTGTTCTTGACAGTGAAGCCCATGAAGAAGCGCAAGGAGTCCAGGAAAGAGGTCGAAGTTCCATTTCCACTGCCTGGATGTCTGGCGCATCTGGCGGCACAGGCTGGGGTACCCATAACATGGAGTCATCGGATTGTCAACCAGCCAACTATCTCCCCAGAAGACGGCATGGATATTTATGTTCTTTGTCTGATGCCTTGTTGACGTTCCTACTAATAGACATCAAGAAAGCAATTCAGTTGTGTGGCAAGTCGGACCCGAATGGCAAGACCCCCGGTCAACTAGACCCCATTCATACCAAGAAGTACGACAAACATTGCAAACAGCCTCACACCATCAAGCTAACACCGAAGAGTTGGTCTTCAATCCGTTACGTGAGCCTCGATTGATGACTAAAATTGAAATCTAGGACATCTGCGAGACAAGGCGACAAACATCAGTTTCTTTTTGGCACGTGAGTATATTTGAGATTGTTCCGTCCGACTGTTCAAACCAGCATGAGTAGAAAATGTACAATGCGAACAACCACTACAGCCTGCTCTCGAAGAATTTGCAGAACTCATCTCGAAGTTGGCAAACGTGTTCGGCAAGCCACCCTCTACGGCCTGCTACATTTTCTGGAAAGACACAGATGACGATCTAATGGCCTTCAATAGGGACCAGAAGTATATATTCCTGAATCTGGCACATTACCACAAATTCTGTGAGTAATTTCCTTGTTATGCAGTGGGCTGTAGGTTGATCGTAGTGCACAAGACTATAACAAGAAGGATGTCGACAAGAAGAAAGTGGTCACGGAATGGTATGTTGATCAAAGAGTTACATGCAATCATTCATCTTGATCAAACAGGTATCTGATCATGATCCATGAAATCGCACACAATGTGACCATGGACCATGATGAGCATCATGGAATGCTCTCCGTAAAGCTCGCTATCCAGTACTTTCCTGCTCTGCGGGACAAGTTCGATGACATTTCGTGGGAGAATGAGCAACAGCCACAAACGAACTGTGTGCCTCCCAACTAACTAGCCACTAGGCGAGCGATAGTCCTCATCTATCTATGCATGATGAATCTGGGTCTGGTATGTCGATGGATTGGTTCGGGGTATGGATACTGTAGGAATACTTGTGCATTTGGTGAACACTGAAGCAATATTGTTTATGGATGGCGTTGTGGGAGAAACAGGGGCCCGCCGTCGAGCTCTAAGTTGCCGTAAACCCCTTCCTGGGTGCGAAACGTCGAAAGTGTAGTGAGTCCGGATCGGAGCTTTACTCGGGTCGGGAGACGCTACCATCGAGGTCTGATTCCAGCCTCCTCTCCGTTACCTACCTTTCTGACTGGTAAGAGAAACAAGAACGATGAGATTCGGATCGACGCCACCGTCCAGGAGGATATCCACCTCGGTGACCGTTATGACGCTCGGAGTTTAAATATAGGAACCTCTTTGACAGTCTGTCTCGTCACACAAGTGCCGCCGACCGCTCGAGCCTCCCAGGCTGTCGTCTGACGAAGAACACTGTCTACTCGTGAATGAATCCTTTGTTTTTCTTTCGAAAAGGCGAATGAGGACAGTAGTTGCCATGAACCACAGCACCTACCAAATGCGGCATTTTCAATCGGAGATACACATTCAAGGATGCCGAAAAACTGCAGAGTCCAGACTGTTCCATCACGGGGAGAACACCCCGTTGACGATACCGCGCGCAAAATAGGATATATTCTGGTACTCGTCCGTGTGTCATAAGCACTGAGATTAAATAACGTAGCATCAAACCGAGCCTCGTCAAGAAGGACAAACGGCCGACCAAGAAACGAACTGCAAGAAAGGGTAGCATACATGGATCTCCTATCCCCTCCACCAACAAAGAATCATACCCTCGGGGGCGGCGCCGCCTCCCGGTCCTCAACCCAATGAGTCGGCATCGGTACGCTCGGACCATCGTAATCAGAAAACGGGTCGTCCTCCTTGGCATTCTTGTCTTCCCCAAACCCTAGATACGATGTCGGCTTGTAGTCCGGTGGCTTGCGATCCGTGGGAGGAGGGCCGGGTGGTGGCAGGTAGACTGGCAAGTAGGCATTCCCGTCATACGGTGGGTTGTAGTGTGTGGGATAACCTTCCCTGCGTACTTGGTTAGACGGTACGCGGGACGAGTTGGCGAGGCTAGCGGGATCGAGTACTTGTCGGTAGTACGCGAACGCGACGGCCGTGAACAGTAATCCAAGAACTGGATCCAAAGAAGATTAGATCTTGGTGCGTCTCAGTAAAAACACTGCTTACGAATCTCAAGAATCAGGGAGATGATCTCCGCCCACGAATCACGGCTCCACTGCTCAGCGCAGTCTAGTATGTGTCACATCTTTGGTGGGATGACATGAATTTCAAAAACTCACATTGCGCAGCTTCCGTTTGATTCAGATCCGTCGTCGGATTCGAACCCCAAATCCCGAAAACCTGTGGGGGGAACCTATCAGCCATGGCAAGCAAGGTAGTCTCAGATACCGACCGAACTGATAGTTCCATTCTGTGCAACATCTGTGCACTCTGCGATCAAATCAGACTACAACAACGGTCAACAACGAGAAAAAAGTAATCCACGAGAATCTACATGCCTCGAATACAAAGTGAGTGATGACCCGCATGAGGCCAACGCCAACCACAAGCAGCGCACTCAGTGCACACAGGAATGCATAGATTTTCACCAGGGTCAGTCGTTGCTAGACCAGCCAGTGTGAATTCACGATATTCCCTGACGAGCCCGCTATAGGACCTACCGTTCCTGCAGCTATGATCCCGTACGTCTGGAAAGCGCACGCGACGGCATAAATCACGCCTTGCGCAATAGCCAACGGAGCAAGCTTTGAAAAATTATCTGAAAACGGAGAAGCGTCATCGCTCGCACGTAGGTGCCATTAACCCCAACCCTACCACTCTGTGCGAGCTTGAGTTCCTTAAAGGACGTCACCTAGAGATCGTGGTCAATACAACAAAGGGGGGGGGCACGATGGGGACTCCATGACGCACAGTCCTGGAAAGATGATATTTGATGTTGAGTAATTGTAATTTCGCTTCTGGTGAGGATAAGAAGCTTACCATGCGAGAGCCCAGACAGCTGTGATAAGGGACACTACGATGGACGATGAGTATATCCTCATGGACGTAGACCATGCTACGAACTTGCGACGACGACAGGCCTCATACTTCTCCCATAGATCCTCGTAACAAAACGATACGGAGGGGGTGCCTCTACGGCAAAGTAAATCAGCCGTCCGACGAGGAGCGAGACGAGCAACAACTCACCATTCGGCGGAGCCCATTTGGTGTTCATCGTTCAACTACAAGCGCGTAAAGAAAAGAGAAAAGAGAAACGTAAAAATGCGTGTGCGTGAAACAGACAAAGAGAGACGAAACACTGCAAGGCTGCGACTCGGAGTCGGGGCCCAAGCACAGGATTATGGACGTCATCATTCCCACGCCACCAAACCCTAACCCCGTTGCTGTAGACCCTGAGACCAAGCTACTCCAGTATAGATAAAACTAACCCACCACGGCTGTCATGCCCGATGAGATCGACCCCAGGATAAAAACAACTAGTATTCAAAGATGTAGCAAAACATGTCTATGCTCATGAGTTCCAAGTAGTATTGTCTTGAGCTTCAAGCAAAAGCAGAGTTTGGATAGCGAATATCGGGAATAGCACTGCCATCGTCACATCGCGAAGATCCCGATAATTTTGAAAGAAGGAACCGAGACGCCTTCTTCACCCAAAAGTACACACTCCACGTAGTGGTTTCCCCGCGACACAAATTGGTCGATCATCTCGAGCCTGCGAGAAGAAACATCTCACTTGAGCACAACAACACACGCATAAGAGCGAGGAAGAAGAACACGTACGTGGGAACGGGCGAGTTGACGTCCCCGGCATTCTCGATAATCACTGCCCCCTTGACGTTATCGTCCACCCAACACTCGACCTGGCTTCCCTGTTTCACGTCCCGGATCGGTTCCTTCAAATAATATATCCCTACATCGCCCGCCCCGACCTTGATCGGTACACGCAGCCTACTGAGAGGCATCCGACTATGCCAATAATATTCGGCAGTCAGCAAGGGCGAGGCCCCATGCTGAGGGTGTGCCGCGAGCCATCCTGAGCCATAGAACAAAGAAGGTGGCACAGGGTTTACGAGATCATTAGCGGAGGCACAAAATGGAACGGGCTCCTCAAATGGGCGCGATGCCCGTGGTCGAGTGTTGATACGGACAGGTGGAATGCGCAACTCGGGGTAGAGAGGTTCAGAGTGTGAATCGGCGGGGGCTGCGGGTTTCTTGTCCGGAGCAGCGTCGGCGTCGGCATCCTTGGGTTGCTCGGGTGGTGCCCCGCCTTTCCGGGCACCAACACCGCCGAAAAGATGAGTATCCTCACTGTAACCTGGAGGGAGCACGAGAGGAATCGTCTCGTAGGAATTGCCGCCAGCTGTTGCCCATGCAGCGCAGACCTGGGATTGGAAATAAGAGATCAGGACATCTGAGAGGACAACGTGGCCCTCGGAATTGGCGAGGATGAGGTCGGTATAGTAGGGCTTGACAAGGTCGGGGTCGGTCATATACGTAGGGTATAGAATCGGCTTCACGCTGGGGTAACATAAATTACGGAATTCCAAACCTCAGACAGAGCGGCATACCTGAGGTGGGGGATATCGTAGAATTGCGCAACGATGTTGTGCCAATGATCTGGTCCAGCAAAGCCATGTGCATTGTGGACTTGAGGGCTAAAGTGGCCCAGGATGATGATAGCAGGCTGGTCAGGTCTATTGAGCAGAGAGCGAACAAGAAGCTCAAAGTCTTCCATGCCCTTCTGGTCACTGGCGAACAAGAAAAGGACAGATAAGGATCAAAGTGACAAAAAGTAAGCGCCATGCATATCACTCACGCTGGATCATCGACGTCGAACTCCAATATCACGAGGTCGGTGTAATCGGGTACGTGATGCGCACTACAGAACCCAAAGTACCCGGAATTCGTTCGACGCATGGCCCCATTGGTGAGCTCGGAAGCGGGATGTGGAAATACGCTCAACCACCACTGGAAGAAACGAGAGGGGTAACATAGGGAGGATAACGGGTCGTCGCCAGCCCCATGACATGCCGACACTAGCCCCATGAAGCGAATGAGCTCCACAACCACAGCGCCCAAAGTGCCCTAGTACGACGCTCACCTGAACCGCCTAACACGCTCATCGTAACCGGCTGGCCCAACAACGCCTTGTGGATCACTCTGTGCAATCGCCCTCCGCTCCCGAGGTGTAACCGACTTTGAGAAAGCGCCATCACCCCGTACTTTTCCGCAATGTCATCCTCGGGTCCAAACACTGGACAGAAATTGAACGGATTGCTCGAGGCATCGCCTTTCGAGTTGTTGGCCGTGAAATAGTTGGCCGCATGGAGGTAGTTTATTGGTACGAGCCCGGCAGTGCTGACGAGGTGGGGGTGTCGGTGGTACGCGGAGAGACCTTGGCGAGACAGTGCTACGAGTGACACGAATGCGAGGAGGAGAAGCCATATTCGATTAGGTACGCCGAAAGAGCGTCGGTGCCATCGTGAGCGCGTCGGGTCGACGCCCATACCGGTGAGACGGTGCTGGGGCGGAATGGAGATGCGTGCTAACCCTTTGGCTAGGCCTGAACGTCGCTGCATGTCACCCGGGATCCGAAGACGAAGCGCCTCGTGCTGGTTGCAAAGCTTGTCAAGATAAAACGGTCTGAATCGGCTCAAATGCGGCCTCGGCGAAGCAGGTCGTCGGTTACGTACAGCATCAGCGTACCACTAATTCTAATCATGGCTCCACTTTCCATACTCTGAGGATACATCACAAGCACTTAGGAGCAGACACCACCTATAATAAATGCACAGAAATGTCTTGAGATGGACCTGATGACGTGGAGCTATCATTACGCGTTGATGTCATGCCAGTGGCACCGTAACGGACGTAGGACGGATAACAGGACCCAACCAAAAAAGGTCCTACCCGACTGATGAAACGAGGCAGTTGCTAGTCGCATTACAGGTGTCGCCTTGAAGACCGGTGCTAGTGAGGTCCTAACTGGAAATCTAACCGTGCGGGCCGCAACTACGAGACCAAATATAGTTCGCTCCTCAAGCGAAGTACTAGTGTTGATTCATTTGTTTTGCTCCATCTGCTGCAAGTAAACGAATTCTGGAACCAAAAAAAACTCACTAGGTGCAAGAAACAATTTTATCATTGAAAAAATGTTGAGAAAATTGATCATGGAAGGCATAATTATATTAAAATGACCCTAACAGGAAAATTATAATATCATTGTATTGGAAATGTACCTTCGATCTGAAAAATATTGTATTTTGACTACCATTGTATAGTTTTGTATTCTAATTTTCCTGTTGGGGTCGTTTTGGTATAATTATGCCTTTTATGATCATTTTTCTCAACATTTTTTCGATGATAAAATTGTCTCTTGCACCTAGTGACTGGCGATGTCACGGACGATTTGACAAAAATCAATGGACTCTGTGGGAGTTGAACCCACGACCTCATGCAATCATCCATGCGAAGCATGCGCGCTACCAACTGTGCCAAAAGCCCCTTATCCCAATGTCTCCAACCGAGGTCCATAGCATGCCCAAAAACCTGAGACACCAGGTATTCAAGAAACTCGTAGCCGCACGAATCACGATAGATTTCAGTGCGAGACAAAAAGCAAAAAAAAGCAGAGATCTAGGTTATAGGAGTCTCTCCCCCAAAGCATAAATACTCATAATCCATCCATCAACCTCTCGTGCTTCACCATCACCGCCTCGGCGCTCTGCGACCGATCTGGCATCGGCTCCCATACAGGGTCCATGTCGGGACCGTCGATATCGCCTGCGCCATCCCAGCCCCAACACCACACTTTACAATCCAAGCAAAGTCAGTCTTCAGTAGCGCGTCGACATGGTCGATTCACCCACCATGCGAAGGCCCGGGTACAAACTCCATTTCCTCGGTTTCCTCCAGAGTGAACAGTCTATCGTGGGGACCAAACCACGACCGATCTTGAGGATCCGTACGTGGGTTGTCGGGAAGACCCCCAATGCGCACGTATCCCCGTATAGCAGTCAGATTTCGTCTCTGCGGATGTATGATCTCAAAGACTCTCTGTATGTCCAGGGTTCAATGAGCAACTCCCAACCACACTATTTCGAGTTCATCCGTGCGCACCTTGTCGTATGCCAACTTCACTCTAGGCACCATGAGTATACGGCCGTAACCTGCCTCCCAGTAGTCATTACAGATGAGACTGCATTCGGACGCCGAGCACTCGCTCTCGGTCAGGCTCGCCATACGGAAGCGGACATATGGTGGCGTATAGAACGGTGCAGGATCCAGTACCGCGACACCGTTCCAGCATGCCTGCACCTGAACGGGAAGATGCATTTGGAAACGTTCAGCGGATGTTGGGTCATGGAAGATGGAATCAAACGGCGCATTTTCCAGCGCCGTACCGTTGATATCACGGGACACCCAGTTGTCATAAAAGACCGGCGAACCCTGAGCAGTCACCTCAGTCATAGAATGAACACTAGCAACAGAGACTCACGAGCTCTTCGTGATACATATAATCCGCTGCACAAGTGATGCCCGCATTGTTCCTCCTGCTTTGCCAGATAAGTTCAAGAACATCGTCCACACAAGGTAGGATGTCGTTCATGAAGATAACGGTATCGAAATATTCGTTGTGCGAGTCTCTGAGCTCGTAGAGTGGGTTGAACGCTTGGTTGCGAACCTCGGCAAGGTATTCGATACGATGGTTAAATGCTCCCCTCGTCCTCGTTGACGTTCGAATCGTCACCCTCAACCCGACGCTCCTCGTCAGCGCGTCGAATATGCGAAGTAACGCCTTGGTCTGGTCCGACGACCCATTTTCATATATGGAGACATACACATTATGGTATCCTAGTATCGCTGAGATCCGAAAGAGTGTCGCGAATAGATCTGGGATGATATCGAACGAGTTGTACAGGTTGATGGCGAAGAAATACTTGTGTTCTTTTGCCGGGGTGAGATGGACGTGTTGGGAGTCACCGAGACCGTCGAACGAGAACCAAGACGTTTTGGACGCAGGGTTGAATCCTATAAGGGACTTGTAGCGTTCTCGAACTTGTTGGACGTATAGAGGCTGGGAGCTGCGCGTACATTCTGCCGTATGATGGGGTGAAAGTGTGGAAAGAAGTTCAAGCACCCGACGACGTTGATCGATGGTTGGAAGCGTAACTTGTTTTCGTGCGGACAAGCGCGAGACGTATATCGGGTTGTCTCTCCAAGACGGGGCAAGAAGCTAGTTCAAGGTTGGTATTTGAATGGACATGCCACACTGTCGAGCGAGAAACGTACGCCGGAGGGCAATGAACGGCCGATGAGCAGCCCGAGCAACAATCCCAGTAGCAGTGTGAAGGGTGTCGGTGCTCGCTTCAGCTGCATCCACAGTATCTTGCCATTCATCGAGTCGGTAACTGGTAGACAAGCAGCGGTGCTAGTGAAACTCGGAGTCTTTGGTCGGGACTCGGTAAATAGACCTAAGCCTGAAGTATTTTCCTACACAACGGCAGGGCAGTGGTGAAGGAAGAATAGGGCCAGAAAAGATATTCACAAGAGAAATAGATGGTGCACAGAAGCGAATACGGACACGTTTCACGTTCTTAACATCACTTGCTATCGCGACTGGCGCCGCGGTCTTTGAGCGAGCTCGCATGTTTCATCAAGATTCTGGTTCTCGTAATCGCTACAAGAAAGTGCAGATATGGTATCAAACAGGGGATGAAATCGGTCTACTAAGTCTGTCCAAACAGCCCTCCCTTCCCAAAAAAAGAAAAAAAAAGATGGAAGCGAAATCGAAAATGATATTCTGCACGCTCCAAAAAAGCGACAGGATTATGTTTGAACGCAAAGTAGTGTTGTGTAAAGGTCGGATACTTAGAGAGATGCGCCAATTGCAAGAGCAGCAATAGCACCAGCAAGTACGCTGATGGTACTAGTCATCGATGCGCCACTTGAAGACGAAGCAGAAGTAGTTGGAGCGGCCGAGCTACTAGTAGATGTCAAACTAACACCCTGCGAGGAGCATTAAAAGGGAATAGTGTGAACGATGCAGAATGCTAGCTCACGACTGCAAGGCAGAGCTGTTGAGCGTAGGCTTCGGCATTTGAGAGGTCCTGGCCAGAGCAGGATGACTCTATGCAGGTGGTACTTGCATTGATGAATGCTTGGTTATTGCACAAGCAAGAGTCGTCACTCGGATTACAAGATGTAAGGTTCGTATAGCCCAAGCATGGGATGGCGCAGCCTAAACAGACGGGACGTGAGCAACTGGAAACAAACACGGGATGGATACGTACTGGGAAGACTCGGATTGCTCTGGCGTGCAATGAGAGTGGCAGCAGTAGCAGAGACAGCAACAAGCAGGGCAAAGAGGTGGAGTGCGAAGCGCATTGTGATGGTTCGGGGAAGGGCACGGGCTTGTAAACGACTGGATTGTTGGTACCGGTAAGTAACGGGAATGCCTACCAACCCCCGCCTTTATATTCGCATCGAAAAACCGACTGTCAACGAAAACTTTGCTTGTCGGCGTCGGATCTGTACGGATTAGTAGCATCCTCATTCTTACCCATCCCTTTGTGTTCCCTAATGGACCTTAGTTTGTCCTCGTACTGGGGCTTTACAAGCATGTGGGCAACTTGACTGGTGGGATCCCAAAAAGGGACGCGTTCCTCAACCAAAAAAGGCAAACAAAAATCGTCCCCGCGGAATTACAGCGCTGTCCAGGATGGTGACACTAGACAGCTATGGTTCGTTGGTCATAACACGCGTGGCATGGGCATCCGGGCGCGGGTACATTGTTCTCTATGGGAATCAGGAACAACGCACACAAGAATATATTGGCGAACAAAGGGAAACCCCCGACGAGACGAGGTTGTCCAAAAACAGCTGGCTCGGCAGTTGCCGAAGAACTGTATCAGCCACAAACCTTGTTCGACTGGTGCCCCAACGCAAACACAACCAAAGTGATTTCACCAGTCCATCCGCCTCTCCGCTCACCGACATCGACACCCTCAAGACATGGTATGTCTCTGACCCTCATGTCTTCCCGTGCTCATGTGTTTCACAGGCCAGAACAAAAGGCGGCAAAGTTCGTCCATATGATGCCGACTCTTCATCCAACTGACTTCATCCAGACCGGCAAGCGCTCTGCCCTCCAAGACGTCGTGACTCGCGAGTACACGATCCATCTACACAAGCTCGTCCATGGTCGCTCATTCAAAAAGCGTGCCCCTTGGGCCGTCAAATCCGTAGTCGAGTTTGCCAGGAAGTCAATGGGCACCAACGACGTTCGGCTTGACCCTAAGCTTAACCAGGCTCTATGGGCACAAGGCATCAAAACTGTTCCACACCGGATACGCGTAAGGCTTGAGCGTGAGTATCTCTTGTGCGATCCCTGTCGATCAGTTGGCTTTATGCATATCTCAGGCAAACGTAACGACGAGGAGAACGCAAAAGAGAAGCTCTACACGTATGCTAGCCACATTTCCGTCACCTCTTTCAAGGCAGGCTTCTCCTCCCCTTGACATGCAATTTGTCTTGCTGATCTTCGTCCATCAGGGCCTTCAAACAGCCGTCGTCGACGCAGAGTAAAGGGAGCCTCGCCGGAGAAGTTCCTTTGCAGTCATGTATCCAGTTCCTTTATCATCGCTTTTGCATCGCGCCTGTCTATGGAATATGCCGCGAAAATGAGACTAAACCCAACATCATATCACGTTTGCGTTCTATCGCCTCGTTCCCCTGGGCTGATGGAGCATTCACATGATCATATACTCAAAGCTAATTCAGAAAAATGCGTTTTAACAAAACGTCAACGAAGGAAAGTCACCACTTTTCGCTACGCCCGCCCAGTGATTAAAACCGAAAGCTTTTGGTATTTCACCCCATGCGGTGCTCATTACTGCTCTGTGATTCCTTTCTAAAGCGCCCTTGCAACCCTCGCAAAGCAGCTTGTCCCGCTTTCTCGGTTCCATTTGTTCAAGAATCGAGCGGCGCAGAAACACTTTCTCGGTCCCAATTGCCCAAGAATCGAAAGGCGCTGAAGAAGTGCTGTATTCTGACCACAATCGGTATATGTTTTTCCTGCAGCTTGACCTGTGACAGGTCGGCGAGGTGTGAAATTCTCTCGCCAGCCGCACTCGATATATTTCGAGCACATTTTTCATGTAGATAAACGACCGCAGGTTCGCGGGCGACAACGAACAGACGGAACGGTTGAATTTGTAACCTTCGACAATGTCTTTCAAGGGACAGGTAGCGAAGCAATGATACATCGCCAATGGGAGAGGGGCCATCAGATTCATCTCTTGCAAGAGGTTCATGATCTGGAAGTTGTGTGGATCACCGTCCGCGATTCCCGGGAATAGGATTGAACGGTCGGTCAGGAGTCCGGCGTGATCTAATGTGGACTCAAAGGCGCAGGACAGTTGTGCTTTGGCCTCTTTGACGAGCATCGGCATGGCGTACTTGTCTCCCAAGCGCAAAAATGCAGCCACGACGGAAATGGGCGTTCCCGCATAAAACGGCCGGGGATAACTGTCCACGGGAATCTCAGGGCTTATTGTGAGCATCAAGACAACGACGTCGCGTGACTTGCCTTCGGTCGTATAGCGCTTTCAGCATGATCTGGACGTCGTTGGCCGCGTCATGGAGGTGTACGATGGGACACAGTTCGATGTACTCTTTCTCGGCTCCGTCGGAATCAATGCAACTTTCAAACATGTCCTTGAAAACCTCGG
>JBBPLK010000213.1:8508-35619 GCA_038089735.1 Exsudoporus frostii
TAACGTACGCCGTGTTGAGGGACACCAACACTGGTTTTACCCCGACGACCCACCAAATATTGACGCTTTCGAATCCGGACTGATCCTTCAGCGTAACCATCCATTTTAATTTTGTCCCATACTCATCTTTCGACAGACCTGTGATAGTGGATTAAAAGATACGAAGTAGCGCTGACATCCAAGTTAATAGCACGTTCGGGGAGGATCGGAGTAGCGTAGGACTGTCTCTCACGCGCTTGGCATACTTTACTTGATTAGATGGATCTGCACGCACTCGTTCACCGACACACTGGGTTCGGTCAATCCCAGCTGGGGCTCGTGAGCTTGATTCGCCACAACTCCTATTTTTTCTTCCACCCACCCTCTCGGAACGGAACGGAAGATGTTCCGTCTCGCCTCCCTCTTCACCCCAACGACAAAGTCCGCTCGGCTTCCCGTCGTTATATCGCATGATTCTGAAGTGGATGTTTTTCCTTGTGACTTCGACATATTTCGGTTTGCTCCAACATGGCTCCGTTATCTGCACTTTGAAATAGCGCCGAATGAATAATGGACCTTTGTAACCCTATCGGCCGCATAGTTGGCCATATGGTCAGCCGTGTGGGCTCCTGTAAGTTGGAGGGGAGCATGGTCGCTGTTGTAAACCTTTCTTTTGTGCATGCACAACTGTAGAAGGGTTTTGGCGAGGAAAGTCGTGCTGGTGGTAGATAGATGTTTATTTTGGTGAATGGGGTTGCACATGAAATCTGATAAGAAAGGACAACCAAAGTTATTTCTGGCAAACTCCCAGCGACTAAATTGACAAGAAAGGACTTTTAAGTATGCTGTGGTCCTTCAGCGCGAGAATTGCCGGCTGGGGTATCTCGGTAATTTCGCGGTGTTCTCAGGTTCGTGGAGCGATGGTCGATCGCTTACTTGGATGATCTACACATGTCAACGCGAGACAACCATCCCATGCATCCAAAGTCTGACAAAATCGTGACCGGGCGTGTTTCTGCAATGAGTCTAGAGTGTGGTGAAGGGTATGGTTACAGGATATGCCGGTATCTTCAGCCTGTGGGATATATACAATATTGTAACGCTCGCAGTCTATGGAGGAAATTAATCCGTGTGTTTGCCGTTGTTTTCTTGGTCTGTTCGGGCATTCACAGCACTGAGATAGGTATCTATCAAGACGCAATGAGACAGTCGTTCCTAAACCGCAGGGACACCTACTCCAAAACAAGCTCACAACACTAACGACACCAAAACGGAGATGGTGGGGTACTATCGCAAAGTTGATAATCTGGGCCGGGATGAAGACAGCCCTAAAAACTCGGAGTGAGAGGGTAGTGATATAGGGACACAATTCCTCACCAGTTACGGATCAACGTTGGCTGGTAGTTCTGGAGAGGACATGAACGATGCAAGACGGGCAGATGTGTATCACAGTATAGCTTACCTCGCTTATACGTTCCACCGCACCGGATGTTCCTTTACCTTCCAGGATACTCATTGTACCAAAGAAAAACCCCACGGCAACTGACGACGGTGAAAATTCGCAAAAATATGACTGCAATAGGTCGTACCTGGAGTCAGCAGAGCCTGATCGAGCCATACCTGATCCCGTGTTCATTAGCTCCATGGATTAAGACGATGTCAAACAAAGCGCACGCGGTAAATCACACCCTTCGTCGGGCTTGCGAACTTGATACGGTTGAGAAGCTGGTACCATTTTGTGAGCGCAGGACCAAAGAGAGCACCTGCAGAATATTTCGGCATCAATAATCTCCATCGACGCAACGGTGCAAGGTAGCTACCTCCATAAAAGGTCAGTCTCGCCGTCCGCATGAACTAAGTTGGTTGCTCGCGTCAAGCTCGTTCAAGTCACAGTGATAGCAGCGCACATCATGATTTTTCCCTTGATGCTCAATGGCTTGCTGTGCAATTATATCACCTGCACCGAACAGAAAAGCCGCAGTTGCGGACTGCGCGATCATAGGCCGCTGAATTAAAGCTGCACTATAACAACATGAGCGAACATAGAACAGGTGGTGGGAGTCTCTTGACAAACTTGTAAATCCGAAAGAAAGAGGCCATAAAGAGCTACTTGAGACGTGATTCGAGTAGAACTTTCCCGCTACAACCAAGTTGCACTGTGACCTTGTTCAGATGAATGTGGGACGTGGTCAACTTGGTGCAATTTTCATATATGGAAAGATGACAACGTAATCATTTGCGAAGCCCCAAATAGTTGCAACTTCCAAGTCACCTATTCCACGAGGTCTTGACTCTCCAAATCAGTAGAAACGATTCGTCTGGAATCCTAGGTATGAAGAACACCATTGGGTTAGCATTTTTCAAGGAAATTTTTATTTTCTCACGTGAGGCTCATTATACCCCACTGGCAGCCTCCCGTGATTCGTATCTGGGTCGTCGAGATCACTCAACAAATGTCCCAACAGCCTTCCTGCACTGATGGTAAGGTTCTTCCATCTTTAAGAAAGAGGGGAAAATGTTACTCAAGATGTCGTCGTTGCTTTAACTAGGATGCACTTTCCCCACATCTGGTCCTCGTGACGTGACGGAAGTTCTAAGACCAAATTCAGCTATGTGGTACTTGAGGAGCATCCGCTCAAAAGATACAATGATCCTGATCACAAGGTGAGTATTGTTCTTGGACGTTATATTGCCTTATTTGTCGAGAATATGCGCGTATCAGTCCATCCAGCCACTCATCTGTGTGGTTGTCATACTACTTCAGGATGATAGCATGCGTTAGACGTCTACCATCATACATCAACCCTGACATCCTCGCGCCACAGGAACTTCGTCTCAAAGATCACTGATTGCGTTCAGTGCAACGGGACCTTTGTGTGGGCAGTGCTAGCTTCTTCGGCATTTTCAGCGCGTCGTGTGGTCAACAATGTCACTCTAGCGAACAACATCGGAGAGCGCCACTGCATCAATCAATTTTGCCGAATTGATAGCGCCGCTTGACACATGTCAGGTAATCCGACAAGTCGTCATTCAGCAATGGAGCAAAGACTCTTCCTCTGTCTTCTTTCGCCTCGACGACGCGTTGGTTCGCATGCTTTGCGGAACCTTTGTAGAGCCAGAGGGGTTAAATATGATACCTCTGGTGCCTGATCGCTATACACTGCCTTCCTGCGACCGCGAAGCTCGTCGTTGATCAAGACGTGAGAGTATGGTGATAGTACGCGAGTGGATTCGACTCATGTCCTATTTCCGTTCGTTGCAAGGACAGATGGACTTGGCAGCATGGCAGCATATGCCATCCTGATCCGAGGATTTTGGAACAGACGGACTTGAACTCGCCGTGTTCGGTTCGTTCTCGTCGGTGGTGCGCGTTTTCATTTGCTCTTCCCCATCGTAGGCTGGAATCCCCGTGCTTTATTGAACGTTTATTGTCTCGGCTCGACGCACGGTATCTCAGATTTGCAAACAACTACTATGGTATATACAGTGTATCGTGTTAGCCTGGTTGAAGAGACACTGGAGACGGCTTTCTGGACTACATTTAATCGTCTGCGTGCAGGTAGATACAACAGTTAGAGTTATTGAACACGCGTCTTGGAACAGGTACACATGATTCTTGAGTCCAAGTGCGACCACCAGAAAGGTGCCGGTTTTCACAGGACGCGGACTTCCACGATACCTCCAGTTTCGGTAGATTGGTCGTAGCAAGGGGGTTGCTCGCCGAAGTTGGGCCGAGACTCGGCAGCGGGTGGACTACCGGTCCGATTAATACAAAAGTGGTCTGACCACCCTCGGCAGAAAAAACGATCGGAGTGCGAATGGGTTGATAGAATATCCGTCACGTGCATTTGTCGGACTCTATTGCTCGGCATGTGTCCCTAGCTGGGTGGCGATGCACCCCTTGCCAACTTGTTCCCGAGTCCCCGAGTCCCCGAGTCCCGAGCCCTGAGGCTTTTGTCGGAGGAGAAGGTGTCGAATGAGACAGATACTTGGTGGATAATCGCTATACAAGACGATAACATTCACCGGTGCCAAGCTGGTACGGGTCTTCTGTCGAATGGCCACGCTAAGTCGAGTCACTGAGAGAAATACCTTGGGGAAAATACTCCACGTCAGTTCCGATTTGCCCCATATATTTCTCATACAATCCCACCGTTGCCATTCCCTGGAGATGGGTGGCTGCGGAAATGGCATGTCAACCAAACTTGTCATTTGGCGTTTAGTGTAATCGAACCTCGAGTCGCGACATAAACGGTCGAAACAGCACACCACCTAAAATGTTGTGCGCAGAACATGTGCAATGTTCTAGGTTCTCTTTAAGTAAAGCCACGATAAATTTTGTTGCGATGGTTTTGTTCTTATCTTGCAAAGATAGACGGTATCTATACCGCTGGCTGGGCACGGTAACCTCCATAACCCAGTGACTAGCATAGATATGCCTGTGTGTCGCAGCGACATCCAAACATGCGAACTTCGAAGGACTCACCATGTGTTCATTTGCTTCCATTCGATCGGTTCCCTCCACCAGAATGGGTCACGGACGTGTAATCCGATAATCTGGAAGATGAATATAAAGCTTCGGTGAAGAGGACGCACCAGACTAACCCCCGTTTCCCCCTCCGTGTGACATCGTCTTCTTCTCCCTCATCCAGAAGCTTGTCCACGATGTCCGCCAACTCGATCGAGAAGGAAGCTAGGGACAACTACTACGTACAGACTGTCCACATGGACACTGCACATACACCTCCACCACAGATGGCACCGTACCAGAGGACGTATGGCAATCCCGTGCGTGACGTTTACCGAGCAGACACCTTTGCCTGGTTCTCAAACGATTGTTCTCGTAGACACCTTCGGGCATGCTTTCTTACGGAACGGTTATTTTGTGCTCGTCGCTCCTGACTCTTCACGCCGGAAATGTCTACACGCCCAACTTGGTTCTGGTCTTCGCGACGTTGTATGTACTGATTGAGTTTTCCCATTTAATCGACCGCTTAATTCTTGACAGCTACGGGGGTATTTCACAAACGCTTGTCGGCATGTGGGAACTATTCCTTGGGTAAGTGTGCTTCGAGGTCATCACCGAGGATTGATCTGACGTTTGTCAAACAGCAACACCTTTAACGCGTGAGTTAACAATCCGATAAATTTTCTCGGCTCACTTATAATGATTCACTTCCAGTACTGTCTTCATTACCTATGGTGGCTTCAACTTCAGTTATGGTGCCCTTTACCTGCCAGAGATCGGCATAGCGTGCGTATCTGTAATGTATTGCGGTCGTACCCCTCGCTGACGAGAGCCACAGTGCAGCATATAGTGTCGACGGCGTCCCAACGCCAGAGTTTTACTACGCGATTGGTCTTTACCTCGGGATCTGGTGGTAAGTATACCTTAAGTCACCAAAGAAGATTATTCACCTCTCGTGTTACAGCTTGATTACTTTGTGCTTTGCGTGAGTATAAATGTTTATAGGGTCCATGCCTCCGTTCAACCTTGGCTATGTTTATAGCATTGGTGCCTTGCGCACCACAATTCCGATCATCTGCACACTCGGCTTTACCGTCATTTCTCTTGCTTGCCTTGCCGGAAACGCTTTCACTGGTAAGGATCCAGTGTTCTTGTTTTGTCGGACGAAATGTCTGATACAACGGTCCAAACGAAAAATAGGTAACACGCACCTCGCGACAGCTGGTGGCGCCTTCGGTATCCTTGCTGCGTGCGGCGCATACTACGGGACTTTGTCCGCGCTCTGGACCCAAACGACAACGTTCTCCTTCATTCGTTTGCCGCCCATTGTCATTGCGCCTTCGAATGTGTAAGGAGTGAAGTAGATGCTTCAACGCACGTTTGCCGCGACGTTTTCGGATGTGCAATGAGAGAAGCACATGTTTCAACGCATTTATGCTTACCCACGTTTTCTACCACTCTTGTTTTCTCGGCGAAAGGTCTGACATTTCATCTACAACATAACAACCCCTTCATGTGATCTCTGGAGGCGTTGGCTGCTCGCTGAGCGAGGGATTGCACGTCAGGGTTTTGTACTGTAGAAAATTGGGACTGTTACGAAGGTTATGCGATTACTGTACGTATGATAGCACACACCTTTGCTGCGAGCTCAGCATGGGAACGATAATACACCGTCTGTTAGCCAAGGAGTCTTGTTCACATGACGATTGTCTCCAGTTGTTCCCGACCGTGAGCCCGGGAACTACGAGTGCATCCAAAGTCCGTAGGCTGAGGCAGAGTAGTAAATAGGAAGACAGCAATTAGCCTTGCGGAATCGACCTCGGCACAGACGACCCTTTCCGGTTGTTGGCACGGTCATCTTCCGGGTCCGTACGCGTTCGTTACATGCATTGTCGAGTGGTCTGCGGAGAGGGGGCATCTGATGGCGCCAAGGTGATGAGCACGTGTGCACTAATTGATCGGCTACGAAAAAGGCAGGTGACAATGATTCTGAAAGTTTGTCTTTGCTCACTCGGCGGGTTTCAGCGGAGGAAAGAGAGACCGGACGACGAGACAGTCTGCAGCTCTTCCGACACGGTGAAGCTGGCCTTCTTCGCTGCATGCTCGCCTTTCCACACCGTCTCCTTTCTTTCTCCTCTGACTCTGGAGTTTTCTCGGCCGTTTTAGTTTCAACATGGCCGACCATTCCATCCAACGTCTAACGTCCCAGTCGTCCATACCGATCGTCACGCCCCGCCCTTCTCGTTCCTCCATCTCCTCGAATTTTCCACTTTCTCAAACGTCTCTTGTGTCCCAGTTTCGTCGCGCTTCAGAGAGTACCACCCAACCCAGCCCTGCTTCTACCTCCGTCAATTTGGCCTTGCCGCAGACCCCCGTTTCGTCCATCCCATCTTTTCGTTCAATTCGCAACTTGCTCCCCTTTGCACCGGCCAAGACATCAAATCCACCGCCCAGTCCCATCCATACACCAGCGAAATCATCATTTGTCAATTTTGGGTCTCTGCGACGGATAGCGCATGATAGAAAGAACCAGACCCGTCCACAAGAGGCGGACCAAGCCCCGGTCATCGCCATCGCGAGACCTAGCCAATCTTTTGAGGAGGAAATGATAGCCCGGAAGCGAAGTCGCGACATCAACAGGTCCACCTCTGACTTGAGTCCTTCATCACGAATGAGCGAAGAATTTTATGGTATTTACTCTCGACTTTTTCACGGGTTCTGTTTTCTGACTGGAGCGTAGTCCTACCTTTACCTTCTCCCGGACCACCATTGGGAGCTGATCTCTCTACCATTATCGAAGCTGAGAATTCAGGTATCTCTAAGCACATACCCTGTCTCGGCGACACCACGCATGGAGATCGCGACGATGGTTCCCTTGCATCGCCATTCAATCTCGAACAAAATGACAAGAGTCGACTTCCATCTCCAATTTCGAGAGCAGCGTCAGTGCTCGATCTGTCGACCTCTAGGCTGGCCGCCGAGGTGATGCATGCGTTAAAGGTCGAGGACGCTACCACCGGGAGTGAATGGCTGAAAGGCGTGAATGGTATCGTGGTGGAGGAATGTCCGGATGATCCCGACTCAGTTTCCCGTACTCCAGTAAATGCGGCATGTGGCGACGAAGATCTTGATGCTGCCCTTGACTTTGGCGCACTAGATCCAGACCTCGCCGAGCTTCTCAGCCCAAACAAAATCAACGGTAAATCCCAAAGCCCAAATCTTGGTGTCAGTCATCTCCCATCCCGAACCCATTCGCGAAGCCCCACCCATCCTGTCTCTACGCCCCCGCTCCGCCCAATGAACGGGGACGGCATCTCCCCGCGAAGCTCCCCTCGTCTAGGTGTTATTGTTCCTCCGTCTCGTGCCATTGTGCAGTCATCGCCCACTAGGCGTTCCGCCTCCTTGTCCCGTGCGAACCCTACACGAGGTCTACCTTCCTCACTTCCGCGTCTCATGCGTTCTGTGACGAGCGTGCCGTCTAGCGCGGGTGACCTGTCAGATGGGACCTCGGCACAGTCAGCATTGCGGGGTCCACCTAAAAAGCGACATCAACCACCATCACCCTTGTCATCTCAAGCACACTCTTCCCAAGCACCCTCTTCCCAGGCACCCTCACCCGCAAGCTCCCGTGGATCGACGGATATGCCGCCCCGCCGACTTGCTGGTCCCCGCCTCGCCACACCCACCCGACATGTATCATCCTATGCCCCGGGAGGTTGTTCACTATCGACGAGTGAAAAGGCTTCGTCATCCCAATCCTTGCCTCGTTCCGCCTCAGACCCCACACGCCAGCCCAGCTCGCGTCGTAGCGTCGAGTTCAGTGGCGTATTGGAGGTGAACAAACGGCGACGGCCACATTTCTTCCTTAGCCGAAGACGAAGCATGAGCGTCGAAGAGGCACGGCTGCCCCCCACATCGGATTCAACGTCTCCGATACGGCCTTCGTCCTCGTTGTCCAACCAACCTCCTGTGATGGAGTGGCTTGGACCCAGGACAGTGAAAGCGTTCGCTGCGGCTGGTCTCTTAGATGGTGACAGAGACGGATCCAGCACACATGCACCGGGAGCCAGCAGATACGGCTCCCTCAGGGCTCACAGTGAACGAGAGGACCGTTTCGTGCCTTCCAGGATGGCCTTTTCCGAGGCTGCGTCGACGTCCTCTTGGGGACGCAGCGGTAGCGTGTCTCGTGGAATGACACCCTCAGAAGGCGGTCTCACATGGGGTAGCCCAACATTTTCTGCCCCTCGTACGACCTTCTCTGGATCAACTGCGCCAACGTCGATATCCGCCACGTCATCTTCCCAGCAAGCCGCGCTGCAGCTGATGAAGGAGAAGCATGACGTCGAAACTGAGGCACTGCTCTCTGCGCTCTCCGATTCACAGAGGACGACCAAGACACTTCGGGAGGAGAACCTCCAGCTTCGAGATCGCATCCGAGAACTCGAGGACGAAGTGGACGGGATGCGGACCCAAATACACCGGTTTGCTTCTGGCGTATTACCACCGCGTGCGCCACCCCCAGGGACGTTTCCCAGGTCCCCCCACGATCGGTCGGTGCTGTTGCCTTCTCCATTGGTACCCCCACGTCGACCGACGATCCAGCGCTCGCTCTCACACGCCCATACGAATGGGCTCGCGACGCCCGCTGCCGATCGGAGTCCCCAATCGTCGCGCGCGGCGTCGCCTTCCCGTGGCGATTCGCCGGCGCCAGTGACAATAGTGGCACCACGTCCTCGTCGACGGCGAGCCAGCACGACATCGTCTGTGTTCCCGAATGTGCCACAGAACATGTCGTTGCTCATGCTTGAAGACGCCATGCACGATCGTCTCGGACCCTTGTCTGCGCCTCCATCCCCACCCTCGCCGACGCGCGGTATTCCACAGCATGCTAGTCTCTGCAACATGAGCCGTAACAGCTGCATCGTCGGGCACACTGCCCATACCCACGCCCATCATTCGTCCAGCCTCTCGTCCGGGACCCGAAACATCTCGCCAACGATCGCCAGTTTCTCCATGACAGAGATCCCAGGATCTCCATCGAGTCTCCAACTTCGACCCGAACACGAGTTGCATCTCGGCGATATGGCTAGCCTAAGTATCTATGCTATGAGTGATGAAGAACTATGATCTCTATGCTATTCTTTCTTTCTTTCTTTTCCCCGCGTCGTCGTTTCTCTCCGATTTCGGTTTTCCTTTTCTTTGAGGCGTTTTACCCTTTTGTGTGCTCGCTGTCAGTTGATGTTTACCCAGCGTCGCATTCTATGCTCGCATCTTTTTCCTTCCTCCCTTTGGGGAAGCTTTGACATGACCCCTTTCGTACAGTACATATTAATCTTTTAGGTTTCTTTTACGAGCTTTTTTTTCTATGTTATTCTTATCCTAGGTAAATAGCGCTAGATGTACATTACGCCTATTTCGAAACTGAAGAAGCCAGTATACGGTACATACCCCTTCGTCGTTCCGCTTCCGTTCTGGTGTTGGGATGAACCAACGTCGAGTACGTGTAATTATACGTTACGTAGTCCAAGAAAAAAAAAGAATCAGATGTTGAACATATAGTCCACTCTACGATCCTCCCCGTTCTAGACTGGCAACTCTATACAAATGAGAATATGTATGGGCTCGACTGCACACGTTCAATGCACGGCAAACTTGGATTTCATCCGCAATCGCTCGCCGATACGATAAAAGATGAAGCTAGGGATAGACAAAGGTTCAGTCAGGCGTGTGACGTTTTCACGGATATAGAAAAAAAGAAACACGTCCAAGACACTCACGGTAACGGTGCCATGATCGTCGTGAGACCTGCCAACAACGCCGTCGCCCCCACTGTCCCTAAACGGTCGTACATCGCACCTGCGAACAGGGGAAACACAGCTGCAAAGGTGGATCGCAGTGCACTGTTGCTCGCCATGGCGGACGCTGCGATCGGACGGTATGCGGTCACTAGATACGTGAACGTCGATGTGAACACGAAATAAACGCCAGTCCCAAATGGAACGGAGGCGATGATGGGCGCGATCCAGTGTACTTGTGGGTAAGTGGTAAATGCGAGCCAGAAGAGGCCTGAAAACGGGGGCGTAAGCGCTCATCAGAGTCGATTGGAGGGGTGATGAACATACTGATTGGGACAAGGATGGCGCCGACTTGACCCATGATGAGTCGGACTTCCGGCGGCGGGTTACCAGAATATTTGACAGCTTCTCGGCCGAAGAGTCTGAGGCTTCGTGAGCAATCTCTACAGTGTTTGAGCGACAAAGACCAACTTATTCCAGATTGGCTGTGTAGAGATGCCAGCAAACATGCCTACCCCAATTCCAAGGAAAGTAAGCCCAGTCATTTGATCATTGAAGTGGTGGACAGTCTGAAATATAATTGGATACGCCTGAAATGCAAGATAGAGAATACCCAGAAGGAGTGCATTCCTTGACGAAGAGTCTCAACACATGTCGAACATCGATCGGGTTTAGTTGCATACCATGTATCCAACAAGAGGACCATGCGATCAAAGAGTAGCAGCTCTGTGATTAGTGAGTTCGAAGTCCGATACAATGAGGTTGCTCAAAACATACGGAATGGCCGGTAGCAGCTGATCATGATAGACCTGGCTAAGCTAGCATGAACCTTGTCCAGAGGTGCATAATAACTGGTGTCCCCTGTAGCTTTGCGTAGCCTAAGATGATCTGAGCATACGGACATTCCGATGGTTTAGACAACTACCTGGCTGCCTTCTTCTTCAATATGACAGGGACATATGTCTCTGGCACAAACTAAATCATGGACCAGTCGTCAATAATCATAACAGATGTAGAACGTTATGACTACACTTCACCAGAAAGAGCATAACATTTTCGGTAAAGATCCAGCATAACAGAACCCAGTACATCCATCGCCAGTTTACACTCTGAGCAGAGTGGAGGTCAAATACAACAAGACACCAAGAATCCACGCATGGACTCACTTGAACGATGAATCTGTTTAAAAAAGGAGTGAGTAATGGTGCGGAACACTAAATAGTGCGTGAGTTGTAATGCATACCCTGCAATCAAGGGACCAGCCACGGGGCCAATAAAAGGCGACCTCATGTCACCACTGAGCATGACATCTTGGAGAAATCTATCGCACTTACATGGTATAGACCGCCATTGGACTAGAAATTAACTCGGGCGGGTCGGCAGCAAATACAAGACTCACTTTGCTACAGTGGTGTTGGGAAACATGTCACTGATACTACCTCCAGCGACGCTCAGGAACGCAGCACCACAGAAACCAGTGAGTAGCCTGAAGAGGAGAAATACACCTGTATTTCATTAGATGGATCATGAGGTCAAAATCCGACTTTCACTGACCAATATTTGGAGCAAATGCTACTGGGAACGTAAAGACGAGGAAAAAAATATACGAAACCCGATATATGATATTTCGACCTCGACACAATTGACTCAGCCCGCAAGCTTTCGAGCATGAGACTGTTAGCGCACCATACATCTCAGACAGTGGACCAACGAGGAGTGGACCAGATCCAAGCCCAACAACAAACAGACTGATACCAAGGACTGTAACTTCGTGCGATACATGGAACGTTTGAGAGGTCCCCACTTCTGTAAAGGCGGACTAATAGAGGTATTGACACGACAGGCTGGGCAAGTGCGCGGAACACGAACCACAGAGGACGCACAGGTGACACAAAGAGAAGCCGAACTGATCACAAGAACAGCAACCCAGCGCCCGAGGGTGGACATGCATTGGGGATTGTCTTCGGCCTCCAGGGTGACGAGATACGGATCGATGGCTTCCTTGCTGGGGGACTGCTTGACCTCCCCCGCACCGTCGACAGTGGGATCAAGTGTTGAGGATCTCGTCGACACCATCGGTAGCGGCCAGGCGGGTACTGACAAGGGTGGTAGGACGGCAAATGGGAAGGTGTGAAGCAAAGCAAGCAAGCACGAATCAAGGGAATAATAATAACATCGACCCTGGGAGTAACGGCTCCAAGTTGGTGCGATAGCGGAATAACTTTGATGCTCATGGTTCGGAGTTTTTCAAGTAAACTATACAGTTGCTGCGGTATGATACCGACTACCACGAGCCACGGGTCGCGTTGTTCAGTGTTCACAAGAGCGATCTGTTTGCTCGGTCAGCCAATTGGCCCGGAACAAAAGAAAGCTTACTGATGACAATTACGTCGGTGCCAGCAATTATGAAATGATCACTCATCCTCATGAAGGACCGTCAAGGTAAGCTGTCATGGGCGCAAGGCTGACCGAGTTCGCACTAAGGATGGAGTTTGGATTTGTTTGCGGGGGCAGATGCGGCCGCATCGTCACTGAGATTACTGTACTGAAAATATTCCCAAGCAGGCTGCGGAAAGCACGAGTTCCATGGAATCACTGTCTGCATCATCTTCCATCGAAACTCACAAGAAAGACCCACACTTTATTAGCACTGGATATCCTGCGGTGGGCCAGCGCTGTGTTGGTTGGCTTGACAGACTGATCAGTGATTGGGTTCAAACAAGTAACGTCGAGGTTCGAATCCAACTCTTGTGCTGGCTTCGTCCAACCTCAAGCCCGTCGCCGTACACACGAAGGTCCAAGAGAAATTTAGAAAATTAATAAAATTAAATCCACTCTATTTACGTCGGCCCGGACGGACCGGGACGTTCTAGGTTAGGATTTCAAACTCCGGTTACGACGACGCCTAGAGAGCAACTGCCATCATGATAAGGGCACGTGGATAGACTCCAACGAGCTATTCGTCGACTCGAGCAACTGGTCGGATCTTTCCAGGTATGTCCAGTGATTAATCATATACAGCAAGTGCAATATCCGGATCTTCTTTCGTATCGTTAACCTATTTGCTCCGCGGCATCATACGGAAAACCAGTGGTCCCGGTAAACAAAGGAATTGCCCAAACGATCTAAGCCACATGGGTTTCTAGCGACGAGTCACTCAATTGACATCCTACGATGGCTCACTCTGCCGTGCGATGTGTGGCACCAGGACCTTTCTGGTGGAGTCCGGTTATCAGACGAATAGCCTACCCGCATCTGGATCAGGTCATCCCTATCGATTGGCCCTGTCAATTATTTGTCGGATTTGCCGGTGGCGGACATATCTAGTCTCAGTCTGAATTCAGCGGACTATCCGTTTTCGATTGATACGACGATACGTTGCAACGCTCGTCGTCTTATATGGTTCCCGACGAAGCACGACCATCTCACGAATACCTAGTTATCAGGCACATGAAGCGGCTCAAGGGACGTGCATCGGGCAGCGACGTGTCTCAATTGAGCGCCATTAGTGCGTCGCCCACACGCGATGGAAGCGCATCAGAGCATGGTCATATTTTCTGATTCTGATAGATACTGATACACTTGATGCATCAGACTCTCCAACACTCGATACTAGTGGCAGCCTTCTCGAACGGAAATTCTCCGCCCCAAATCTCGACGTCCCTGGAACTTTCTTCCACACCGGCCCATAATTTACCTATCGCCTCCCGTGCTGCGGAAATGTCGTTCACACGTCCTCCATCGAGCTCTTCATTGCAACTCTGGTGACGTCGATGAGAAAATTTAGCGCGCCATATCGCATTCCGAATCTCACCTGAATGGCTTGGCAAATGTCCGTATCGACGACTGCCAAGATATCTGCCATAGACCCTTCTTGTTCCCACCTCAACCCAATTGTCGCTTTCACCACTGATGAGAGCAAAATGAGACCGGCGAACCCCATACCAGCGCCGTATAGCGAACGAGCCCGGGCAAGAACGCTTTCTAGTTCAGGAGTAGGAACTGTATGGATACCATCCAGCCCAGTAGCAAACAAACCGTTGGCAGTTGCTATCCGCTTTGCATTGGTCTGGCGGAGCCGGGAGCGAGCTGCTGCTGTGAATGAAGCAGCAAGGCTGGGAGTGCCAGTTGCGAGCAGAGTCCTTGTGATAGCGCGGAGACTGTTCGTGTTGAGGATGTAAGTGCACGTGTCATTGTTTGGATGTCAACAAGTACTTGCTCGTCGATAGTAGCATTAGCTATCAGAGTGTCGACCTGTAGGAGTATGGTAATATGGACGAGAGAGAAGGGCGGAGACATACCATGAGATTGCTGCAGAAGCGCCATGGCAGGTTCTCGTTAAGCTCCAATGTATATAGGAGAGAGAGTAGCCACGCACACATGCCCCAAGGTTTTACCATTGGCATCCTGTGGGTGAGAAGTTATCTGGGCGGGCATCTTGAAAAACCTGTGGAAAGAATCCTTGGAGGGCGGTTTATAAGAAGGACCGGACCCGTGGCTTGATTTATTTAACACCAAGTTGCAGTGCAACTTCGGGTTCGGATATCAGCTGGTTGACGCCTCTAAATGGCTTCTTCCTGTCAGGAGAAAAAGCTATTTCAAGGTAAGCGTGATGATCGTCAGATCAATCCACTTGAACAGCCTACTAACCGGCAAGACATGTCGACACAGACCCATTTACAAATGCGCCTGTCACGGTGAGCTCATTAATCACCGTTATGGATATCAGCCGGTCGACAATTTCCTTTCCCTTAGGTCCAATCCGTCTGGGCCTGAGGAATCTGTTCTCCGAGGACACATGAACCAACATAGGCGGCCTCTGCACAAACTTTTGGGACGGAGTTTGATCAAAACCCATTAAAAGGGCCTCCTTAAGGAGGCTGTTATATCCCTCTTGCATTCCAGGACTCCTTTGTTCTCTTCATCATGTCGCGGTCAAGGTCATCTGTCTCTTCGAGAGAAACATGTCTTCTGGGCCCATTTATTGTCCCGAGAATATGGGTTGGGCTTTGGCAGCTCTCCAGTAACGCATGGGGTAGCGCGCCCGCCGCCAGAATTCGTCAGGGGATGGCTCGGCACGCCGAACTCGGTTATAATGCATTTGGTGCGAACGCCTTCCAAGGTCTCTCCGCCATGTCTGATCGCTACCCCTCTCAGACATGGTGCGGAATGCCGATTCTCCCATATAGTCTTTCTTCTCACAAACTTATCCTATTTGTCTGTTTGCCGTCACTGATTCCTAAAGGGTAAATTCTGAACGGATCTTGTGCATTTATTACCACTGAATGTACTTGCAGCCGATCACTATGGGAGCGCGGAAATTCTCTTCGTGGGTCATCCCTCGCCGGACTTTGTTCATGTGGTTTGAGCGACTATCCAGGGGCAATTCAGAGAATCACTTTCGCCCAGCATGCCTGTTATTGGCGCTACCAAGTGGTGTGTTTTTAGACCCACCACTCCGACCCGCACGGTCGTGGAGTCCGCAGTGCGGGATCGCATGAAACGTATGCGTAGTCAGTCTGTCGATTTACTCCAGGTGCGCGGCTTTCTTCTCCCTCCCGTATAAAGTGATGATGGTCCATCACTATGGTTTCAGTTTCATTGGCAAGATTACTCCGATAAAGGCTATCTAACAGCTCTCCAAGTCCTCCAAGATCTCCAACACGAAGGATTGATCTCCGCAGTGGGGTTATGTAACTTCGACGCGATACGGACGGACGAGATCTGTACACAGCTTGGTCCAGGGTTCATCGTGTCGAATCAAGTGCAGGTAAATATACACCCTGAAACCCCTGACGGGCGAGACTCATCAGTCCGGCGTAGTTCTCCTTGATTGATACGAGACCCTTGCACGGCATGGCAGATGTATGTGAACGACACAATGTGAAGCTCCTAACATATGGCACCCTCGTGAGTCACATCTGATGTGACGTCGGATCCATTATTGCTCACCGGATCCATCCATTGCAGTGTGGCGGATTCTTGGCCGACAAGTGGCTTGATCAACCGGAGCCAGATCTCTATGCTTGCAACTTGACGCCGTCACAACGAAAGGCAAGTCAGAAAACCAAACTCATCCCAGCATGACTCATTCACCTCCATTTTTTTCCCCTTCCCTTCCATTTTTATATTATATAATATCTTTTGAAATGACGCCCCTCATGCGGTCCTCGTTTCCTTGGTGCAGTATCTCGATGTGATCCTGAAAGCGTGGGGAAACTGGGCGCTCTTCCAGACCTTGTTGGCAGTGCTGCGCGATGTGGGTGATCGTCACGGTGGAATCAGCATAGCCAACATAGCCACTCGTTGGATCCTTGATCACCCCTTCGTGGGCGCTGTGATTATAGGTGCGAACGCTATCATGATTTTCCTCGAGGCGGAGCCTCATCCTAGTCCGGTCGTTTCTTCCCTCCTTTTCTTTTCTTTTTTTCCAGGCGCTCGATTGGGTGTCTCCGAGCATCCAGACGACAATCAACATGTTTTTGGATTCACGTTGACAGAGGGGGACAGGAATGCGATCGAAGCGGTGCTGGCTCAGTCCAACGGGCGCCGCATGATCAGTATGATTGGTGACTGTGGCGCCGAGTACCGCTGAACGCGAAGAACACGCGCTTTTGTTTAGGACAGACAATTTACATCCCATTATTCGGTTTTCATGCATCGCACATTTTGTTGGACACATGGTTTGACCATCAAGAATGGTGTCTGTGCCGGCCTTCTAATTCCCGGGTCTGAATGTGTATACCTGCATGTGATCAAGTGATCCAGCCCTCCCATAGACAGAAATAGAACTTCCCGTCTTCAGGTGATTATCAAACATTATAGGATAGACAAGCGAGTCAAGTACAGCTCGTGCGATGGATGTATGTACATCTGCATTGTAAGCCAAGAACGAATGATGATGATGTAATATATATATGTGAATGCTTGGTCCGATATAATGGCGAATGGCGTCTAGAGAAGCGTCACCGTAGGGTTTCAAAGTTTACTGATGTGAGAATGGATCAAGGTAGAGGACAGACGTTGAATTGGCTGTAGCTTTCTCTTCACGTCTCGTAGGATGGTCGTTTTCGGATGCCAATCTCGGAAGGCATCTCGTAACGCGACGATTTCGTCGGAGAAAAGCCCGGCTACCCTATTATCTGCGATGAGATCGCGAAGCGCCCATGGGATCTATGTATGCAGGTGTTCGGATGGTGAGTCAAGCGATCCACCACCGAGTGATGCGGAACGAAGACGCACTTCGTAATCATTCCGCTCCGCCAGAGCATTGAATGGCTCCTCGGCGAGTTCGACCTGTGTTCCTGAACCGCTATCGGTGAGGAACAGGTACTTAATTGCCAAGCTGTAGTCATATGTCAAGGGGCCGGATCACGGAAAGATTTGGAAATAGCTTACGAGTACGTGGCACGTTCCTCATATGGTGTGGAGTGTCCGATGCCATTCAACGATCCCGCGGTGACTTCCGATAGGTGGGTAAGGAGCCCGCCATCGGAGAACCCTGCATTTCGGATGCGAAGAAGCAGGACGAGCAACTTGGAGAGAAAATCAGAGGGGCTGTGATCAGATTAGCTAATCGTGATCTTCGGAGGTATCACAGCTTTTACGCACTGGTATGCGTCTCCGTCAATGTACAGCGCGCGTAAAATCAAGGGATGGGACACGCATGTGAACAGTCCAGAGTACAGCCCTACGACCTGGTCGTTGAGCGACGCGATGTAGACCATCTTGATCTAGGTGATAGATTAATTTCGTGGGGCGGCGCACTCAGCACAGCTGCATCACATACTCCATTATTCAGGACATTTCGAAGAGCCCTTACGTAGTCCCGGGATATAGCACTTCCCGTGTTCTGATACCATAAGAAAAGTTCAGATCAAAAGGCACACATGTCCCTGAACCTGGAGGAACCGAACCTGGAATTCGAATAATTCTCTCGCGGCCGTGGATTCGAAGTACTGGGGGTTACCATGAGTCGGACAAGTCATGGCAAGGGCAACATGTGACGTGCCTGAATGTACGGTTGCACCAACGAACTCGTACTCAAGTATCGCAATGGTCCTAGATGGATCCCGCAAAGTGCCAGACAGCATATTCGCTGCGGGGGCCTCACTGACACAACCGAACTAGCGGCAACACCACTTGCGGGGATAGAGGCATCGGCGTTGAGCGCCGGTTGGATATGACGATCAGCGATAAGACGGTCTAGAAGATGTGTTGACACCACTGATCCTTGAGAATGCGTTGCGATAAAAATAGCATCGGCGTCATGAAGATCATCCATCCATTCCTTATTCCCGATCAAGTTTTGGTACAATCTGTTTAGGTTGACTCATCATGGCGACCAGACGCACACCAACACATATGATAACATACCTCTCAACCCGGCGATTGATGGTTCCTTCTCCTTCCAAAGGTATCTTGGTGACTTTATCGAGCCTCACCTTGTGTTCCTCTAGGAACAGATCCAGCGCATCCGCGATCCCATTTACGAACTTGGAACTTGTGCCTGTAGGCTGAGGAACAAATTTGATCAAGTATCTACATGCGACATATTGCGGTGCACTAACCTCACCAGCCAATGTGCGCAAAACGGCTCCTTCAGGCGACTCTGTCGTGAGCGTACCTTCATTACACGTACAGGGCGGTGACGCACCTGGAAACCATCCATGAACACCAATGATGACCACTTTCTTACACCCTCTTAATACATCCACGGTTTCTCCTCCACCAAGCGCATCCCACGTTCGTGGGAGAGTCTTGTCGTACGGTGAATAAACTATTTCCTTTGCTTTACCTTTGCTCGAAGGAGTCTCATTGCGAGAAAATAAAACCCCGCTGACGTATTGTAGGGTCTTTGATAAGGCGGATGGAGGCTCGCGAGGCACTGCTGATCGTGGCAATGTATGAAACGTATCGTACCAGGTGGGAAGGACAAGATTTGGCGGAGGCGGTGAGGTTGGTGTTTTTACACTTGATTTTTTGGATGACGAGGGCGACGGCTGCCGCTTCAATGTATCATTCACAACGGTTTCTGGGTAGGTTACCGCGTGAGTTATAGGCGACCGCTTATCATCCAATTTCTTGGGTGGCGGAGATGAAGCAGGAAGGATATCCGATGGGTGAGGTTGTACCCGAACGGGTGGCTTGACGACTTGAGCCGGTGGCGGATGGATCGCCGCAGGTGGTGCTGAAGAGGCAGAATTTGGATCAGGAGCCATCTCGTCGTCTATTTCCATGACTTCCATTTTTGCATCTTCTTGCTCATAGGTTATGGATTTCATCGCGATTGCCTTTGCGGTAAAGAATGACATCCATCCTGTCGGATTCGCTGAGATCACGGACTGAATGGGATTATTATAGTCGACATATCTGGCAGTGGATGGATCCTCTGGAGAGGGAGATACCTGGTCGGTAGCAGAGCCAGCCTCGTGGTTTCCTGTGCGCTGTTCCTCGTCAGTCGTTCGCCCCATCTCAGAGTGTTCTGGCGGATCTTGTGGAGAGCCCGAATTCATATCAGGAGCAACGGTAGTGGTGACTGATGATGGTGACTGGGACCAAGACCAGGGTGTGTACCACGTGGGGCCCTGTTTTGTGGGATCCGCGTTGTGGACAGAAGGTGGTTTCCTGTCATTAGGTGGCGAACGCTCCATGGCACTGACATCTGAACTCAGATCCATCTGAGGCTTGATCTCACATTCCGGCTGTGCGCTATCTGGGGGATCTGAGGTAGGTGGCTGATCGGGAGCTGGGGAAGAGACATCAGTGACAACAGACTGCGACTGTGCCCTATTTTCCGCGTGAGCGTCAGAGGAGCTGTCATTCAATCCCAGATATGTCCACCAGGTATTCGCGCGAACTTCGGTTGCTGTGGTTGGCTGCCTAAGTGATCGAGTGTCGCATTCTGAAACATGTATGGAGTCAGAGGCCACACGAGTGGGTTCGGCTACGTTCACCAAAGCCACATTCCCGGGATCTGTACAGCGGACAGTGATGAAATCCAAGATCTGTAACATGATAACAGGAATGTCCGTACCTTGCGTAGCAATGGAGGGATCAGAAGAGCGCACGGTAGATGGATCCGGTGGAGGTGGAGTGACCGCGGTCTCAGGTGGAGGTCTGGACTTTGCTAGCATGGGAAAGTTGAACGCAAAAATGCTCGTCGTCGAGCTAGGAGCAACGGGAGGGACAGTGTCTTCCTGAGACTGAAGTACCGGAGCCTGATGTGGTAAAGGACTGGACGAGAGCTCGGAAGCTGGTTGTTCCTTGCGTACAGAGGTGGCATCGACCTCGTTGAACTCTGGCTGTGAGATCGAATGTGGGGATCCTGAGACAGTATCTTTGGGTAGAGATTGAAGGTCTGTGCCGAGACTGGAATCTCCAACTGCGGCAGTTGAGTCTGCCGGTTTAATGGTTTCAAGGGAATGTCTTTCCCCTGACGATTTGGTGCATATATGAACAGTATCGGGTGTTTCTGATGCAGAATCCATATCAGCCTTTACTTCTGACACGGACGTCTCCTTGTCGCTCGACCAGGAGAACACGCTGAACCATAAGCGCTTATTAGACAAGCGTGGGGCTGGAACAGGATCTTGCGAAATGGCCGCTGGTGTGTTTGAAGGGTCAGCATTGGGAGGGGGCTGATCGGCGTGAGAAGTTAGAGGGACACGGTCTGGTCCAGGGGTAGGGGCAGGTGGAGTGGGTGGAGTGGGATCTTGATGTACTTATCACAATAAATCAGTTGAGCGCATGTCTGAAGAGAGGCGTGATCGAGACCGCACCTAACACTGATTGGTCCGACTCATGGACAGGGTTTACAGGAGGTGATTCGGGGGGGTCGTTGGCAGACGGTTGGTCAGGATTTTCGATTGTCATTGGAATAGTATTGGACTGAGGAGAATGAGGTGGTATGGCTCTACGTAGAATGCTGGGTAGATTGTCGACTGCAGAGGCTAGCGAACGTGTCTGTTGAGGTTCTGCAACAACGAATGAGACGGACGGTGGGAGCGAGTTGTTGTGTATGGCGATATGGTGTTTCCAACGGATTCTATGAGAAGGGAGCATTAATGATCAGTGACAGACTCGTTAGACAGACTCTGCCATCGAGTGGTAGGAGCGCACGCGCAGCAGCTACACGACCGGCACTCTCCCACTACGTCAACGGCACTCTAATCACGTGATACAAAGGACACGTGCGTGCCACTGCCATCCGGGCTGGGCAACTTCGTACATAGCTCAACCAGTACTACGGTACTAGCCACAATTGCCAACGCGGCTTATGAAGACTCCTACACCCCATTCGTCCTTCACTGGCGCGGTCACTTTATCTTCTTGAGGCCGAATCCCAACCAGCACCAAAGATGAGCTTCCCTTCTCAGGGAAGACTAGCTTACTATGAGTGCGTCGCCGTCACCTCGCCAGGACCGCTGGCCGTGACGGATGTGATAGAGTCCCTGTGCCAGACGAGCGATGAAGGGGATCGGTGCATTCGGCCCTCAACTGGCGAGCTCTCGATGGCAGGAGGAAATGAGATACGCCGTTGAGGAGTATCGGTTGCCTAAGCTTCCCCAGACCTTCATACATCCTCAGCTTCTCGGAATGGACTTGTGGATGAAACCCGCTTTGCAAAACAAGAACCCACGTATTCTGAGTTGCGCACTTTCTCCCAACGACAAGAATATGGAAACTAAAAAGAGCGCATTGTTGCCATCCTCGAGTCGAGTTCCTCATTTAGTCGCTGGTTCCCATTTCTGCCCTTCGAGAGCAGTTTTGCCCCATTGACGACTACTAAAGTGTCGACAATGAGAAAGGTGGGTGCGGCATGCCTTGGGATGAGAACAAGCGCCCAGGAGGCTGCCAATTGTGTGTGTGAGAGAACTGAGGTGATTCGGTGAGAAACGTATGCAAGGCGAGAATGGCGCACCGTGAGTAGACGACTACGCATCTTTTGTCCCATCACGCTGATACTGGTAAGCATGTTTTCGGATACCTGGCCAAGCATGTTCTCGAGAAACAACCGACCGTCTAGGAAGGGCAAGTATGAGGGCGAGACGTTTAAGAGCGCGATACTGACGGGGACCCTAGAGTCGACTGAAGACAAGTCTATCTCCAGCACCGTTCACGAAAATGGGGCAATCAAAATCGTTGGTCAGCATACCATATTCTCAGTTGCCTTCCTCGTTGATGGAAAGCACATTGTGAGCGGCGGTGCGGAAGGGAAGATTCGACGTTGGCGAAGGGAAGACGGCAAGGAAGTCGAGACGCCAATCGATGCGAAGAGTGAGGTTAACAATATCGCAGTGTCACGAGACGGGAAGTGGATCGTGAGTGGGACGCACAGTGGCGAGCTGACGGTGTGGGATGCGGAGAGCGACAAGATGGTGAGGCGGTGGGATGGACACAGCAGATGGGTGGTTGCGGTGGACGTCTCACCAGACGGGAAGAGAGTCGCAACGGGATCGGGTGACTCGTCTCGACTGGCCAGCGACAACACCGTCAACGCGGCCAAGTTCTCACCTGATGGATGCCTCATCGCCACCGCCACGTGGCTGCGCGACTCTGTTCGTGTCTACGACAGTCAGAACGGCTCGCTCCTCGTCGACGTCCCAATCAGAGTCAACTCGTGGTCGAACCAATCCCTTGTCTGGGTCGGCAACAGCAAGAACCTCTTTGCCTTGTCTCTCGACAGCAAGATCAACTATCTCGACGTGTCCACCGGGACCACGCTCTCTCCGTGGCCCATTCACAGCGGCAAGCCCGGGTGCATCGCCCTAGCGAGCAATGGCGCGTTCATCGCAGCCTCCGCCGGGTCCTCGGTGTCGTTATGGGACACTACCACGCACAAGCAAATCGGGCCTATCATCCATCATACAGATGACGTCATGTCCATGGCCATCTCAGCAAACTACGACCTTGTGATCGGTGGAGGCAAGGCAATCACCATGCAGAATATCTGTGACGTACTGCTCTCATCCCACCATGAAGAGGTCAGTGCACTTGCATGCTGTGCGGGATTCGTTCCTAATGACAAGCCGCAACAGATGCTCCGCGAGCAGGGAATCCAGCGCGTGAAGGCGGAAAAGGCTGTCCTCGAGGAAACAGTCCAATCCCTCCGCGTACAGGAGGAGAGCTCTAGTGCGTGCATTAGTATCCTGACTTGTGCTTTGCTGGCATTGATGTTCATTAGACAGCAAAATCGCAAATCTCGAGAACGCCGTCCAGCAACTCCATAACCAACTCTCTGACGCGCGACGCACAGCTGCTCAGGAGAGGGATAGCCTCAATGAAACCATCGAGTCCCTTCGTGAGTGATGCGCTACCGTCACTCACGTTTTATCGACATCGCGTCCATTAGATAGCAAAATTACCCATTTCGAAACAATTGTTCAGCAACTCCACACTCAGAATGCCCACCTCGTTCAGATCCTTCATACGCACGAGCAGAAACACGAATGTGAAGCCCTGTATTCCGAGGGCCGCATAATTGATTCTGCAGTGTCTCTTCTCGAGATCACGAACACCGTAAGCGAGGAAGTCAAAGCCAACAAGCTGTTAATGAACTGGCATGCTAGTGAGCTTTGCCATCGTGCATCAGGATAGATTATTCATTTCCTACCGTCAGAGTTTACATACCAATGCATCGCGACGCTAGAAATAACTGGAGACGACGCATTGAATGCCAGAAAACATGACGAGGCAGTCGCGGCGTACTCTACTGCATTGTGCCTCAGTTCCTCGACTCCGAACACCTTACTGGTCAAGTGGGCAAACACGGCCCTGATTTGTGACTCGGTGAACAAGGTATTGAGTGCCGCTGCTGAGGTATGGTCTACATGCTAGGTTGTATCTGGTTATCGACCTCATTTTAATTCAGTTCAAGTTGGCGAGGTTTGACGTCTATCGGGTGGTTTGCGCCGTTCTCGAAGGGGACGGTCGCGTCACGGAGGCAATCGAGTGTTTCCACCAGATGCAGAGGGAGCTAGACGATGACGTGAACATACACAATGAGCGAGTGCAATGGGAACTCAGTGAGTACTATCGTGAACCATGTAACCAACCATCGTCTGAGCATAGGACACAGGTTTTCAACGGCGATGCACAGAGAGATTAGAGAAGCTCGGCGACGCCGCGATCAATTCTCGGAGGTACACTGAAGCCGCCGAACATTTTTCGACTTTACTGTCGATCAACCCAGTAGACCGCATAGGTATCTTCATCAAGCGGAGCAAAGCACGCGCGTCCACGAACTCGTGGGGAGATGCGCTAACTGATACTGACGAGGTATTGTTCGTCCTCACATTGTATCAGACTGTATTCATTAACAGAGTGGGTAGGCCATTAAACTCGACCTGTCATCTCATCGAGGCTACGAGCAGAGATATGCTGTATTACATGGTGCAAGACGCCATGCGGAGGCCGTTGAAGCATTCCATACAATGCTTTCAAAACTGGAGGAATCTCCCGGCGAACATATTCGCGGTGAGCCATTTCCTCAAAATCACTCAGATCATCATGTGTTGACCGACAACAATGATAGCACTTCGTAACCGATATGTCGACGCTACACCGACGATCCGGCAAATTGTCGAGCAGACTGTTCGCCCTATGCCGCGGGTACTCATTGACACCACCACTGGTCGTCTATATGACAAAAGACAGCAAGCCGAAGCATTCGAGGCACTCCCAATTTACTGTGAGCTCGTGTCATCAATGACGACGGAGCTAGACTATGCGCGTATTTGGAGAGTGGTGAAGGAGTTCTACCGATACGTGATGCTCTCGCACAGGTGGTACCCAAACGAACCGACGTTTCAGCTCATCGAGACGACCTCAATCTATGCACTGCAAGTATCTCCCGCGAACAACAAGCTGCAAAGGTTTTGTGAGCTCGTGCGCTCTCTTCGCTTCAGGTGGGCGTGGAGCGATACGTGTTGCGTGAACCAACTCGACAAGGTGGTCCAGCAAGAATCAATGGTCGCGATGTTCAGGTGGTATCGTGGCTCGTCCCTCACGGTCGTCCACCTTCTTGGCGTGTTTTCGCAGTCACAGCAGTTTGATTGTCTCTGGAGGAGCATCTGGAATACTCGTGGGTGGACATATCAAGATTACGTTGCTTCCGAGGTTGTCCAATTCTATACGGAGGACTGGAAGCCATACCTTGGCTTGGACGCCTTCAACCACAAAGAATCACCCACAATCCTTTCGGAGATGGAACGGGCAATGAACGTCGCCACGCAGGAGTTGGTAACCCATCGTCCGGGCTTAGACAGGGTGCGGGAGAAGCTCTATCTAGCTTCTGCGCGTCAAACGACACTCGAGGAAGATATCGCATACGCGTTGTTTGGGATATTCAATATTGCAATCCCGGTGATTTATGGTGAAGGGAATCAGGCGGTCGGTCGACTGCTGGAGCATGTACTGACAGGATCCGGAGATATCACAATTCTCGCATGGACTGGGATTCCTGGCAGTTACAATAGCTGCTTCCCTGCGGACCTCACCGTCTACAACCAAATTGTCCCGCCCCACATTCCGCAACCTATACAGACGACCGAGATGGACGACATCGTCACAGTACTTCGCTCGTCCTTGCCCGATCTCTCCCTGGCTGTAATGCTGCATAACCTCGTTGATGGACTCCATTCACCTTCCGCTGCTGCAAGTCGACTTCGACTGCCTGGCATTGTTTTTCCCCTCGCCGAATTTGTCCACACCTCAGGTCCAGATCCTGTGACGAACCTCCACGCATATCATGTGACGACGTCCACGTTTGGAGACATTGAGATCAGGACGGTAGAAAATCTGACTGGGATGAAGGATTTATATCTCGTTCATCCATGGATTCGCCCACTGCTTGACCAAGAGTTCTCGCATGGTTCGGCTGCGCTCGACAGAACTACACAAGCGCTCCGGTTCGTCGCTCGTCTCAGGCAGCCATTCGGGGCCCTCTTGTTCGAGGCACTGTCGCGTGTGGAGTATAGGCGTGTCGCCGCGGACAGTTTGACCATGGTTCAAGTTCGCGAGCAGGCTCCATTGACTGACTTGATAGACAACATCCATAAAATTGAAGTGCAGTAATTTGATCTCTCAGTGCCATGGACTCTTGGTATGATGCATTTCACCTTAGGTTCTCAGTAGTTAGAGTTGTCATCTAATTTCTGTACTGCATCACCTCCGAGCCCATGTAGTCACATTTTCCGAGACAGATGGCCACCCCGGCGGCCTAGTGTTGCCGTGGCTCGGCTAACTAGCGATCGATTTCGGTTCCAATCAGCTTAAGTGGCAATTTGGTCACACGCAACAGCCGGACTAATCATATCGACTCGGCTCCAGTCGGCAAACCAATAAAGTCGATTTGCAGCCGATAACAACAGTTAGTCAGCTGTAGCCAGCTGAGAGTCGATTACAGTTAATACACCAGTACAGAACACAAGTAAGAATGATATATAAAAAACTTGTAGTCCAACAACATCCCTGACCCATATTGATCCTGCTGAACCCTGGAAACAAGAAGACACATGCATCAGCTTAGATGAGCATGTTGAGAATCATACTACCCACTTATAGGGTCATTTTGGAGATAAGTCTCTAACTTGAAATGGCATATTGGATTGGCAAATGTTACCATGAAATAGAGGCCATCTCTACGATCCTTTTGAGCCCCTAATCATCGAAATTGGTGGTCGCGTTCTTGAGATAAAAATCAAACAAGAGCATGCCATGCATGCTTCTTGGTCCACCTCGAGATTGAAATTTCTGGGGCTCAAGAGTGTTACCAATGGATTCAGAGGGTTCAAAAACCCCCAGGAAAAATGCCTGGCTGGTTCTGTGGTGGTTTCCTGACTCTATAGGCCATGTTTTTGCACAGGA
>JBBPLK010000214.1:0-25275 GCA_038089735.1 Exsudoporus frostii
GACAGACTCACAATGGTTTTGACAGGACATCTATTTGGAATGGGTATCACACAAGCATCAATGCGATCAATGGCTTCCAGAACTGTGACTTAAGTAAATCAGGAGTGGAAGTTATTGTATTAAACGCACGTTTTGGAGAAACGCTCTGTCAAGGACTTGGACACCTTCTGCCAGTGGGAACCCGTCTTGTGACAAAGTTAAAGAATGGCTTCGGGTGGAGAGGTCGGGATGCCCCGCGAGCATATCACCAAGTGCGTTCCGTCGGTTGCGAGTAAAACTCCAGCTATACAATGCCTGGCCAGTAGCGCAGGTGTCAAATCGACTATGGCGCCATTTTCCAGGATGGTTGAAATCAATGTCGGAGAGCGCTAAAACGACTGTACCAAAATGTATGTCTTATCGCCGAGTCTGAGGAATGGGTTATCGGTCAGGTTGTGCTCGGTGTAGACCTAGTAGTAACGTTTCTTTGCACCGTTAGCGTCAGATACGGAGTACGTCATGTTCGGTACCACACTCACGGTCAATGCCGGGGGCGTGCTTTCCATTCACTTGTTCCCTCCGCATCGCACTGTGCCCAGCTCACTGTACTCGAACGTCAAAGGGTCTTGCACTACATCGTGTCCGAAGGAAGTTGTGCTTTTTCGTACACAATACACCAATGTAACCTCACAGGCCGTGATGTTCGTCAAGTTTGTACGATGCCTACCACACGGATTTCACTTCTACCCCCAGATGGCTTGTCGGCCTTGACCTCCTTCGCCGCCGTAATTGTTGGCACATTTGCCCCGTACACACGTCAGGTCCACCACCTGGCTCCACGTAGCCAAGGCTACTGGCTACGGCATCATAGTTGTCTTTGTGCTCACCTCTCTCATGCCGCCGATTTCCATGTCCGCCGAAACCGCCACGGAACTGCCTTTCCGCATCTGTGATCGCAAAAACATCGATTTCGTCGCAAAGTTGGCACGGTCGATCTGGAACTGCTTCCCTTCTTCATCTGTCAACACCACACATTCAGGCTCAGGATTGACTTGACACGTACCTTCTAGACAACCTCTTTCGGGTTCACTGTTTTAAGGTATCCCCCCCCCTGCGTTCCGCCGGCTTTCAGTGTTTCCGCCAAATATACGAAGAAGAGAGGATCTTGGGTGGAAATACAATATTCTAAACCGCCATTATGACGACGGACAGATTACACCACGGTGAATTGTATTTTTACTTGTTGTGGTAACGCTCAAAGAGTCAAGAGCTCAGTCATTTGTCACACGGTCGTGCGATCCCGCAAGTACTTCGAGTGCAGACTTTGCCCACCATTACTATGCCGCAAAGGTTATCACCAGGAACAGTCTCGAGCCCTGAGTGCATATCTCCCAACCATACCTGAGTATTTGACACGTCCCGCGGTTCCAACCGGTTGCGAACATCCAACACAGAATCGGTTGGAACATGGTGGACTCGTCGATGAGCTCTACGATCAAGCGAATCAAGCGAAGATATCCGGCAAGAGTACCATGCGGCGTGCGATGCGGGGGACAGGGTGGCGTAGGTCTAGGTTCCAGTGTTTCAAAACGGGCCGATGATTCAGCGTCACCTGTGTGCCGCATCACGTCAATTGTACAGCAAGCCTCGCTTGACAAATGAGTGCGCGAAAAAGGAATATGCAGTAATAACACTTACTTTGGACGGGCCGGCGGGACCCTTGATGAGTAAATTTGCTAGCCGTTCTCCAATCATAAACCTGCGGTAAGTAAGTGATGTCGTCAAGCTTGACTGTCGTGGCAGTGTGTATTATGTAGTACCATCTCATTCAGGCTCATCAGCTGGTTTCCCCCGTTTAGCAGTAGCACCAACTGGATGGAAGGTGACGACGACCTGCGGTACGGGTTCTGTATTCCTGTGCAGTATAAGTAGCATGCGCAACAAACGAGCGTACATCGCTTGACTGTGGGTCCATTGGGCGTTACACGACGTACTAGTAGAATTTAAATGCAAGTGCCAGTCACGTCACTGTATGGCACGGCTGTACGTCCTTGCACCGCTCCAAGATTCGCACTCGTCCCGCCGGTCACGGAATCTTCGAATGCCAACGACATGAAACAGTCACCGTCCTTCTCTCAAAGGTCAACTCGGTGGTCTTATCAGGGATCGTGTTTCAGGTTTGCTGTGTTGTAAACTGCGCCATCATGTTTTGAGGGTAAGAATCGGAACAGGCCGAATCTGAGCCGATAGACAGGCCTCCAATGGCAGTCAGCGTGGGGACGGTGGTCAAGGGAAATACCAGAATAGTCTTTCTCCTTTTCGCAGGACAACCCTGCATGACCATGAAAGCGGCTATCTTTAAGATGGGGCGCCCGCCAAGGCACCAATGCACACACAGTGACACCCAGTACGGGTAATAAAGAAGAGCCAGGGCGGTGTGATGCACTCTGAATCAGAAAGTTGAAGCTCCCGCTCAGAGGGTGCGTCGTCGAATTTTGAGTTTTTCAACCTGTGGGTGACGAAGTATCCGATGCCAAAGGTGACGTTTCTCAACTATTGTCTTTTTGGAAAAAGAAAAAACGACGCGAGATCGATCGTATTTCAAGTTCAAACACTCGCTCGCAAGGTGTCGCTTGGGGATGCTGAACGTCATTATCCCAATTATCAGGATGGAAAGTGAGCACGAGGCTGATTTCTGACAGAACACCTTTCCATTTGTCTGTTGACCTTCCACGTCGGAACGTCCGCCAGTCGGACCTCATTCCCCAATTCCGGTAGTCTGGCCCATCGACCGGAAGGGTGTTGGTAAAATTCCATGACATACCACGATCTCTGGAGGCATCACGTGTACGAAACGTCCATACATAAAACTCGCAGGCGTCCGAATGCTTCTAGTCCATCCACCATCTGTATCATATTTCCTCGCCCACGGCAGGCATGTCGCTCCTGAAGGCTCCTATCCTATTTTCATCCGTTTGGCTCTTCAACATATCCTTCATGTCCCCCAATACTCCTCCTCATGAATCTGAGCGTGTATATGGTGCCTTTTACGAGCGTATTTGCCCAGCCATCTTCCCAATCATGCACAGGGTATGAATTCCCCCCATGTGTGATAACAGGAACTGACTACGATGCATAGTTTTCTGGATCCCTCCCTTGCATCGCCGAGTTGGCCGTCGCGCTCGCTGTCAGCTATCCCTCCACATTCTCCTCCAAGGTGCTCTCTCGGTTGGTCCTCTCTGGCCAACTCCCCACCCCTAGGCTCAACTATTACTTCTTTGTCGGATCCGTCATCGCCGCCATCGGCGGTTTAGGGCGTATCTGGTGTTTCCGAACCATGGGACGCCACTTTACGCATCAACTGGCTGTTCGAAAGGATCACAAGCTCATCACCACTGGACCTTACGCAATCGTCCGACACCCGGGGTATCTATTCGGATCACTAGGCGCGTTCGGCATGTCGCTCATGATCGCGAGCCCCGGCTCGTTCACCCGCCGCTGTGGCTGGCTCAATACGACATTTGGCAGAGTCGTCATTGGGATCTGGGCAATGCAAAACGTGTTGGGATGGGTACTGAGCTATGCACGGTGTCAGAGCGAAGATGGGCTCTTGCGTGAACATTTTCGAGAGCAATGGGATAGCTACTCGCAAAGGGTGAGATATCGAATGATTCCCGGTGTGTACTAGGGGGTGGAAGAGTATACTGTGTACGGACGACTGTTGTTTTGAAAACGGATACTTGTCCCGGTGGATAGAGCCTCATCGATGTATACCTTGTAGTCATACGCTCACTTTTCTGCGTCATCGACGCGCCATATATTTGAACCCATTTGAAAAAACACTCAGCCGGCGGTAATACTCTTTTGCCTTTGTCACACCAACAAGATCAAGACGAGACATCGACGCATGAAGAAACGTCGATCACAGCTGCTGACCAACGTGGCTAGCCTTGTTCTGATCTGCCATTGCCCCTCCGACACCATGGCCCGTCCATTTCTTGAGGCTCCCCAAGTGGCAAATTGACCTTTTGAAACCGTGTGAATTAGGTATCCAACCTCTGGAGTATAGTACTCTACATTTACTCTTGCCCCACTCCTTGCGCAAACGCCCCTACCAGGCCAATTTCGCCATGAGGATTATTGCCAACATGCCAATGGTGACAACCAAAAAAGGGCGTGTCAGCAGCCAATTCCAGAGAGACCTCGCGCATGCGACTAACCACACGTCGGACATCCTCCTTGCTTATGTCGATCGCGTGTGTCTACCCATTGGGCGCATGACATGGGATCAATGGCAGAGGGAATGTCATCAGTTGCTTTTGGTAGACAGACTTCCATGTGGTCGGTCGGAGATGCACCAAGTTCATGACAAGTGGGGGTTCCTCGTCTGCGAATGCAGTGTCCAGTATCGCATTGCATACAGCATGCAGAGGAAGCCATGATGCGATCTTTGGCCAACATCAGCCAAAAGAACAAAACCGGAACTAGTAATTTCTCGACTTATTCCATGGGCATCAGGAAGCGCGCCCAATGTCACGCTCGACGGTTGAATATTCGGTTATACTGTTCAGCGAAATGGCGGGATAAAATAGTTGTAAAATGATGCACCAGTGAACAGCGGTGAGGTTTGGGATTGCAATTGGTTTTGGGAATCCCGTGGCCCCTGACGAATGTATGTAGAACATGATATCGTCGTTGAGAGGTCGTTCTTCAGCCTTTGGATAAGGTACGAAGGGAATGTTTCCACCTCCTTCCCAAAATCGGGGTATGCGTACGCGAGGGTGGGCAGATCTTCTATCCGAAGCTCGGTGAGCGCTCCATTGATGCCGTCCAAAAGAGGACCCAGCGAATGACGCGTTGCAATCAAACGATGGATATCCCCAGCCCTTTCACAGTTGGGACGCACGGCATGAGCAACGTGCTGGAAAGAGCGGTTGAATTATGACTGGAAGATGTGGCGCATGCAGTTGGCATGCTTGTCATAGAAGATATAGAAAGTCGGGTAGTGCTTCGCGTTAAACTCGACCATCCCTGGCAAAAACAGAGATCCGTCGAGGGGAGGGTGTCATGATCTGTTTCGCGGGAGTTTATTGTGCACAAGGAGGCACAGCTTGTGAGTTTTTCGAGATAACTAATTGCCATATAAGAAAGAGGGGACGGGGATTCTTTCTCCCACAAAAAGCTACTGAGAACGCAAGGGTCGCACGCTCAGACTAGTCAGACACTCACGTGTATCTCTCATGATTATAAACTCCCAACGTTGGGTAGTATCCTCGAAGTGAACGTGGCCGAGGTCAGAGGTGGTGGCTGTACCTGCTAACGGGTGCCTTCATTGACTGGGCTGGCTGAGGATCAAGAGTGATCTTTACAGTACATCTACGCGAGAACACAGCAAATCACGTACCTTCTCCCATACGTGCTGTCCCAGCTGCCCCTCCAATACATCCGAAAATTGACACCACCGAGTTGGAGCGACCCGACATGGCAGCACAAGTCCCCTCATCGTACGTTTTGCCTCTGCAAGTCACGAAACGGACGGACATCGCCCCGGTACCGGCGATGTGTGTGGTATTAGTGACCTCACAGTTGCAAAAGACTTCGAGCTTTCTCGTCCACCAAAGATGGTTCTCGAAATTCGAATGGTTCGTGTCTATGATGACTCGTCGCTGAAAGGCGGATGACTTTCAGTACACACGACAACAAATCTAATCTGTCGAAGAAATAAGTGCCGTTGAATCCGTTGACTGCCTTGATATGACGGTGACTGAGCCGTCGCCGAACAGTCCTGCTTAATCGGACTGGTGAACAGAACCAAAGAGCTTTCTTATTTGACCACATCCCCGGAGCCTTGGTACAAGTGCGATCCTAGATTTGGAAGTGCCGTTCTAAGCACGAGTTCGAGTGCAGTTGGTAGCAGAAGATAAGAAACTATTTGAACGTTTACATAAGTTCAAATTGGGGTGACAAAGTCCGGCCTTTGTTGCATCTGGCACTTGGCTTTCTCAGCCTGGCTCGTAGAATTGAATGTTGCATCAGGAACTACTAAGCAAAGGCCGACGCACCCCTCAGAAGCTTCACCACTCATCCTGACGCTTCAAGGTACGTTATTAGAAGCTCTACGTTCACCCACGCGTTAAACCTCATCGTTGCCCCCAAAGGTGGAAAAAGTGCGACGCGACTGGCGTCGGGAGATATCCTTGCGAATCAATGTTGGCATCACGATCCGCCTTTCTCATGTGTCTGGGCTCTGGACCATTGTTCTTTTTCGTGTGAGGCCACTGGGACCACGACTCATATAGGTTAGCGGTTTCCCCCATCGTTTCCCGCTTCGGAAGATGAAATATGCCTATAAAATCCTCGATAAGTCCCTTCGTTGGCGTTCGTCTTTGGACTCGCTTCGTTAAATCATGTCTGCCATGGGGCCCCTCGAAGCTGAAAGACGGTGTTTACTGTTCCTTTCTTCCGCTTTTGCCGTAGTTGGCTTTTCAGTCGGTTTGAATGCCTTGGTCAAGTGCGCTGAATCAAGATGTTTACTCCCGATACTGACTTACGACGTCAGAGCGAATCAAGCACGCTCTTACATCAACCGGCTAGTGGTCCCTCATGGCATCGTCGACATCGACATCCATGGTGAGCAGCCGACCTCCATCCGGGCTGATGTCGATCGGTAATGACATCCCTTAGACGTGTTCGCCACAGGTGCAGTCATCACCGCCATCTGTGCCCTCCTTGCTATCCTCTCCAGTGTCTTCTGTGCAATCACGTGGCATCCCATCAAGTACAAAGTGTATTCCTTCCGAATCCAATCCTGGGTGCTATTTCTTTGCGCCGCATGGTTGTTTGCGACGCTCGTGACCTACGATTACTTCTTTGTCAATCGGTCGGCCCAGATCACCATTAATCTCCACGGCCAGCCTATCCCAGAGCCCATCGTTCAACGTCTTGCAAATCTACTCGATTTCACATATGTGTATCGAGATGTGTACTTTTGTGCGTTTTCAGTCTTGCTTTCACAGCGTGGCCCTGTCTGAGAGCACTGGTTGACGATGTTTTATATATTGTAGTGAGGCTGTTGGCGGTGCTACCCTGGTTTTCGTTCATTCTCGCACTGGTTGCAGGCCTAGTGTTACACCTCGCAGCCGGCCATGCGGATGCATCTGCCTCGAATACCGAACAGAACGAGAAGTGTGACCATGTTGGACCATAAACCCAAGCGTAACTTCGTACTCAAAATCTCTGAGGATTGCCATTCATGCTGACTTTGGAGGTAGGAAGAACATGCAGACCTCTGTGTGGAGCCCGATGATTTTTCCATTGTCCTTGGAGGTTCTATTTTCCAAGTGGTTCGCGATGTCGTATCTACTTTGATATTGTCGGGTCGTTGTATACAGTGACGCGGATCCGAGCCGTGTGTTCGCTTTGAATGGCATCGATTTGTCGTTCAACTATCAATTGCAGAGATGTGGGAAATATCGACGGATAATTATGATTAGTCGCAGTGGCACAAGTACTTCAAGCGGGTAAATGACTATATATTCCTACGAAATCCACAACTAACGCCTAGGCGTTCTACAAGCATCGAGGAGTATTGTATGTATTCCAACTTCTCATAGTGGCCATGAGGTCGAAGCAGGCTTTTGACATTTTACATAGATCGAGTCACCCCATGAATGTAACCTCAAGCCCATACAAGTTTGTACGATGCCTACCTTAGAAATACAGAGAAAACTGCTTCCACTTCTACCCCCAGATCTCTACCTCGAGCGGCTACGGCTCGTCGGCCTTGACCTTCTTCGCTGCCGCAATTATTGGCACATCTGCTCCCCGTACACCTACATCTGGTCCACCATCTGGCTCCACAGCTCGCTTGCGCTTCTCCCCTGTTTGAGACTCGCTAGGAGTGATGAGTTGAGGGGCATCAAACTTGTCTTTCTCCTTGCGATCACCCCTCCCATGCCGGCCACCTCCACGGCCACCGAAGCCGCCACGTCCACCGCGTCCACCGCGTCCACCCCGCCCCGAGCTGCCTTTCCGCATTTGTGATCGCGAAAGTGCAGATTTCGCCGCAAAGTTGGCACGGTCGACCTGGAACTGCTGTTCCTCTTCCTCTGTCAATACCACACATTCAGTCTCCAGCAATGAGCACGAGGACGACTTGATGCGTACCATCTGGAATGGTCCAGTCGACCTCTTTCGAGTTGACTGTTTTAAGGTTCTCCTTGACGTATTCAATTTCATCTTCTCTTAATGCCTTCTCGAATCCAACGAGTCCAAAGTCGTCGCCTTTGGAGAACTGGATGTACGGAACACGTGCGAAGCGTTCGCGAAGAGGAGCCTGAGGGACGGTGTCAAAGAGAGGTTGTATCTTATGAGATCGAGACGCGTGCCTTCATCTCCGTAAAGTTCGCATCCCCACCACATCCCGTGAATTTAAGAGTGGCGCCTCTGACGAACGGGACGTCCTCCGTCTTGACATAGCCAACTCCATCTTCATTGTCATCGTACACACGTATCTTGTCTCCCATGAACTCGAGAAAAACTTCTGGTTTCTCCTTAGATTTGCCGTTGGCTTTTGATTTAGAAGGCTTCTCCGTGTCTCGGAAGGCATTGAAACCTTTCCTGGACGAGATGGTGTCTTTGCGGAGATCGGCTGCTTTTCCTGTGAGACCTTTCTCCTTGATTTTCATGTCACAATAAGCCTCCCTATCCCCGGCAAACAATGAAGATGCAATGCTATAGGCGGAGACATGGCCGCACTCACTTGGACATGACCAGTAACTCCTCGCCGTTCCACGAGGCCTTCGGTTCTGCACCCAAGAAGGCTTCCACACCAGTCATATCAGCAAACTCCACGAATACGGAACCCTATCAAAGATGGAATAAGTGTGGTTGTAAATCAGTGATAGCAGAGCGAACAAACTTTGAATTCTTTTTTTCCATCTACACGACGCATCCTCACGGCATTCACCCTGCCGTACATTCCGAAAAATGCCTCTAATTTCTGTTGAAGGCCCGGCTCCTCCTTCCCAAACCCCTTCTGCTCCATCGAAAACACAAACTCCGTTGGTATCCTCCACTTCGAATCTGAGTCTGAAAGAAAGAACGCACAGCGTACACACTCCGCTGGAACTGATCTTTGGGCTTGTGCAACTCGGTCGCGCGTCGAACATTCTCGCCTTTGTCATCGAGCTCGAGCTCGGTGCTCGTTTTCAGCGCGCGTAAGATGAATTCGTGTCCTTTGGCTGCATGGTCCCTCATACGCTTGAACGACGAGACTGTTTTGATAGGGACCCAGTGGTCGGTGTTCGCAGTATGCAACGTCCACATGAATCTTAAACGAGACGTCAATCCCGATAAACAAGAAAGAAAAGCGGCCTGGAAGCGTACTTGTCATACGGAAGGTTAGAGTCCGCAAAGTAGAACTCGACTAGAAGATAAGATCCGGGGCTTGGTTGGTTGAGAACGGGTAGAGGAAGATCACGAGGGCACACCTTGTTTGCGTGCGGCGGCGAGAGACTCATCGTCATGCGTAGCAACCTCGGCTGGTGCAGATTCGGATACGGACATGATCGAGTCAAGAAGTCAAGAGAATAAAAAATGAAATGAGATAACGAAGGCAATATATGAAAGCAAGAAAGCAAGAGAAAGAACCTGTCGATATCTGAGACTTGAAGGAGAATTCAATATCGACGGTGGACTCGATGAAGTTCGAAATAGACTCAAAAGTAGCCTACTGTAATGATGTTGGTCAACGACACTGATTAGCGCGGGTGCCAATGTACTATCTCGGGTGCAGCCGGTCATACTTCAAGGTGGCTTGTATGACCCAGACCGCTTCAACTTGAATTTAGTTTAACAACGTGCACTTGATACACTCCGACAAATTGCACCGAACATCCGCACGAATTCAAGATTCACTACTACCAGGGCATATTCGGAGTGGCCCGCCGTCCCATCGATGTGACATGCGAATGCCATAGTCAAGTTAGAGCTCCCGTTGAACGCTCGGAACCATTGCAGAGGCTCCCAAAGTAAATGTCAAGCGAAATAAACGGACCTCATGTCACGATTGACGTGTTTGCATGGCGAGTGTCGCAAAGTCAAAATCAACACAACTACTCAACTTTTCAGGAATCCAACCTGCAGTTAGGGAATAGCAGGGGTATAACCCTGGGTGTCCCCACCGGTATCTATACCTGTACTCACCATGGGTTCATACCCTCGGTCACGGGTGCGGGTCTGAACGCAAGTTCTAGAGATTCTCGCACCCACAGGTATACCCGCGGGTATCTGTATGATGTCGAGTAAGTAAATAAAGAGCTATGAAAAAGCATATCGATATTTGCTCTGCGCTTTGATTCTTTACACCCTCACGAGACTGAACAGAGGCGTCATTTTGGCCACAATTAACCTGCTTATGCAAAAATACATCCACGCTTGCCAGGTTCTGTGCAACATCTATATCTCCCGCAAAGGGTCCACATTTGTTTCACTTGGTCAACCTCCGATCTGTTTTTGGACTACTGTCCCATGCTTTTATATTCGCGATGGTGCTCTAGAGGCTTCGGAGATCCCACAATCAGGCAATGCTGTCGTAGACGCCTGTCAGGACTTGACGTGCGCCCCGTGCTATTGTCCATCCAGTACCTGCTACCATGGTGCACCATTGCTGATGCTTCTTTCATGTGCCAGTTGTGTTTCAAGTACTGGTGTTTCAAGTGCCGGTGAATTATGTGTTTAACTCTTCCGGCGGTCTTGCAGGGTCTCCCTAGGTCTAGATAAATGGCTCGGGAGTACGACAGCAAAATAACTGTGGAAAAAACCTGCGTTGCAACTACCTCACTATGATCGACTCCTTGCCAAACCCTGTATTCGTCCTTGCGACCGTGGACCCTCGAACTATAGTTTCACTACTGATCCCACCCGTCCTACTCAGCCTCTGCATCATCTGTCTCCATGAGCTTTATGCAAGGTACAGAGCCCGCTGTTTGCCACCTGGTATATCTGGTCTTCAATGCCTCTTTGAGCTTCCCAGCGAGAAAGCATGGTTAAAGATACTCAAATTCAACCAACAGTATGGTGTGCTGAGCCATGATCATGACGTCTGCTGTCGCTAATTACTTCTTGGCTAGGTGACATCACTTCCTGGTCATTGTTTGGATATAATGTCATCTTCGTTTTCTCTGCCAAAATTGCCGAAGATCTGCTTGAAAAACGTAGCGTCAATTACTCTAGTCGCCCTCGGTCAGTCATGGGCGGTGAACTTTCAGGATGGGGCAAGATTATGCTCCTTTCTAACTCCAACGAATGGATTCGTGCACATCGAAAGTGGATTGCGCAGGACATCGGGAGTTATGCTTCTGTGGCAAAGTTGCATGGGATGATCGAGTACGAAACTCGACGGTATCTTCAGTGCGTCCTCGAAGATCCAGAGAAGACTGAAGCACATGTCCGCAAGTAAGTTCAGCATATATTACATACCGCTGTTGCTGACGTGACTGTTTAGAAGCTTCACTTCAATAATATTACGCCTCTCGCATGGCTATGTGACTCAGGCAGGAGACGACCCTCTTGTCGATTTAGCCCATGTAGCAAACTCACAGCTGTCGTTGGCGACCGCACCAGGTGCATACTATGTCGATTTTGCTCCTCTCGGCAAGTCGTTGGATCTTTCCCCAATGTTCAAAGACACTAGAACCTTCACAGTGAAGCATGTTCCGTCGTGGCTCCCCGGTTCTGGATTCAAAACCAAAGCAAAGAAATACTCTATTGTTTCACGGGACTTCGTGGAAATTCCCCACAATTACGTGAAGCGTCAGTTGGTGAGTTATCTCGTCAGTCATGTTGAAGTATACTAAGTTGGACTTCTCGAGGCCGCTGGCACCGCGCTACCCTCACTATCGTCTCGTATAATGAACAAACCTGACCTTACAAAGGAACTAGAAGAGAGTGTTAAATGGGCTGCAGCAACAATGTATCAAGGTGTGACCTCATTAATCCATCCACCATCTCTGTACTATGGTTAACTAACTTAACCACAGGTGCAGACACGGTAAGGGTCACAATTTTGTGTTCATGTGCATTGGTAGATGCTTCTTGCAGCCCAGTGCTGTATCCTATGCGCTTTATCTCGCCATGACGCTCTATCCACACGTCATGGAGAAAGCGCAACAGGAGCTGGACTCAGTTGTGGGTACTGGTAGATTGCCAACGTTTTCCGACCGGGTGTCTCTGCCGTACATGGAAGCTTTGTTCGCAGAACTGCTGCGGTGGCACCCTCCAGGTCCAATATGTTGGTTGTTCCATCTCCAACTGCATCTCATTTTAACCCGATTTTTGTAGCCGTGCGGTGTACGAGAGCCGATGATACGTACGACGGGTATTCGATCCCTGCAAGTTCCTATGTGGTTGTTAACATTTGGTAAGTCGACAACGCCTACGAAATCTTGCTCTCTATACCATCGTCCCAGGGCGATACTCCGTGACGAAAGGATGTACAGGGATCCCCTGGAGTTCAAACCCGAGCGATTCTTGGGAGATAACCGAGAGCCTCATCCTGGGAATGTGTGCTTCGGCTTTGGACGGCGGTAAGTACCAATCAAGCTATCATAGCACGCTGGACGAGAAGTTGACCCTACAATTTCCGCGTAGCAAATGCCCAGGTAAGCTATGAAGCTTAATCGGACAACATAAAATCGGTGTGATCCATCACTCAGGCTATCACTTCGCACATTCAAGCGTTTGGCTCATGTGCGCTCAAACGCTCGCCGTGTTCGATATCTCGAAACATATCGAAAACGGTGTAGAAATCACCCCCGAGTTAAATCCGGTAGGAGGGACAATCATGTTCGTGATAGACATCATTTTACATTGTAGAATGCCTGTTGACAACCGCCTGACGTTCCAGTCATCAAGCGCCGTTCAAATGTTCGATCAAGCCCAGATCAGCAGAAGCTGAGCATCTCATCCGCCAAGAACTTCCACTCTTGGAGCAGTGACCGGAACGAATAGTGTGTACAAACACGTCTGCCCAGTTTGGGATAGACCCTGGTCACCCGAGTGCAACTTGATGTGATGCGCTCAATCGCCCGACGTTTCGAGTAGTATGCAAAATCTCATTGAACATGGTTATCATGGACCAGAGTATGCGAGCGTGTTTCGTAGGCAACCGAGTCCAGAAATGAAGTTCCGGGGGAGTCATGCAGATTCCAGAAAGTCAACCACGCGACCTGCGCTATCACCTCTCTTTGGGACCAGATGCCAGTGCAGCTCCATTTGGAATCCATTTATCATCGGGCGGACTCGCGATCGCCTCAACTTCGCGTGCAAGCATGCCCATAACGCTAACCGTGTGTTGCAGCAGTTATTATGACCGTTTCGTAAAAGAAGTCGAAAGCCCCACTGCCAGGGGCGTGTTGTTGTAAACCTGACGGATCTCGTCCCTGTTTCATGTCGAATATCTTCTGGGCATCCTGATACCTGGTATGACCCTTTTCTTACCCCTCCACCCATTATGGCGCCTCTGTTCCATTCATCAAGCAGTCACTATATATCGAGTAGACTCGAAGATATAGTGCTACTCGAGAATCTACATCATAGAGCAATAAGTACTGTAGCACTCTATACTGGCTCGTGAGCTGACGTAACACTGTTCAACTTTTAAATGCTGGCGACTCGTCTTGTATCTGGTGGGGATGTTAAGTAGGAAAGGCGGAATCAAGGAATTTGAACCCACCCATGGTCTGTCCTCACGGAGCACATATTTCCTCGGAGGTCGCTTGAAGCACGACACTCGCTTTACATCCTTTTCTTCATAGAGCGGAAAGACTATCCCGAGCTCGTAATTGACAACCTATTCCATCAGTAGTGAAATAGGACTAAAGTCAGTCTGAACGGTGATGTCTTAGCCAAGCACGAAACCTACGTTCAACGTAGGATTGAACCCGGAACCGGATAGTATTCCCCAGGCAGAGGGCGTGAAATTGTGCGAACCGACATATGCCCACCCTATGGGTTCCTTCTGTACTTCTGGGGTATTCTCCGGTACATCGCTCTCCGATTCCGTTTCACTGTCAGAGATGACGATAACCTTGAATTTACCCTTGCCTGAACTAGTTGGACGCGTAGATTTAGCTTTGGAACCAGACTTTGATGAGCTGGCAAATAGAGAGGGTTGACGGAGGGTCGCGATGATCATCTATCGGAGGTTACAATGATGTCGGTGACGTGCTACAACGAGACCAAACCTTGGTGTGCATCAAGACGCGTCCACCTGCGCTATTCGAGTCATGAAACAGCTCCTTAGGAAACTTCGTTGCTTCCCATTGGTTCGTTCGACAGAACATGGTCCCTCCCCCCTATTCACCAGTAGAATTCAACACAGGAACTGCGGGAACGAATTCTGTTGCACTCACAGGTTCACCTAAAACGGTAGCTCTGACTGTGTTCAAGCTCGGAAAAATAATCTTTACAGGCGGCCACGGAAGCTTGGATCGGCGAGTCTTGGGTTCGTCGAGCCACTCCTCCGCAGATTCGCCACGCGCAGACAAATGAAACTCGTTCAGCCATTGCGTGGAATAGGTTCCAATACTTGAGCCCTGTTCATCGTCCAATCAGTAATCACTCGGGATGAGTGTTGCATCCCAACGAAGACTCTACCTGACACTCGAGGACCAACTCCTTTGCAGACTTTCCTTTCCCAGTCCGCAAGCCAAGATCTCGCACAACTTTCATGAGACGAGTGTGACCCGTCTGGATGACCGCCGGCCAACCTTCGTGTTTTCCCGCGATGGAAGGGATAAGTTTTACGCGAACCTTGGAGAAATCCCATTTAGAGCGAAGATCTTCAATGGTATGAATAGAAAGCTTGGGATGCTGAGGACGAAATTAGAGCTAAGTCAGATACAAAGATTGCACATACATCATTGGCTAGCATGTTTGCCAGTGCTGGATGCACGTTGACTGCATGCAAGATCGTCTGCATAATGGAAGGGAAGTCATCCACCACATTCCGTTCACGGGGTATAGGTTTCGAACGTGGGGGAACGTCTTGCAACCAAACAGCCTGTGGACTCTCGTTAACGCAGAGCGTGAGTCCCAAGAAAGTAGAGTAACCAACGTTCTCGATATCACGCCAATCATAACTTATCAGATTTGCAGTGGAAATGACTACCCGAAGACGACCTGTTTTGTAGAAGATCTTACGGAAAAAGAAATCGCGAGCGCTCTATTGCACGGAAACGGAAGACCTACCAACATGAACTGGAGGAAACGATGTGAATCTACTGAGCGCTTGGAAATGAGTAGTCGTAGTACACACTTTCATGTGTTGACAACCTCGGCCATATCTCAGGAATGGGACGGTCATTATCCAGTTAGGAAGAACGTTCTTGATAGTGGCCCGTCCAGATGAATCAGGCTGACTAACAATAATGACGGGTGTGCGCGGATCAAAAAACTCGTAGATCCATGAGACGGAAGTCGAGTAGGAGGAAATTATGGCGAACGAAATATCGGCTTTCTTGATGACAAAATGGTGATTATCGCGCTGAAGACAAGGTACAACAATGAGTACGCACGGGACCTAATACCTCAGATAGTCTAAAAGTTGCCTTGCCATCTTCTCTTGGCTGCGAGTGTTTATTTGCAGTCGGTCGGAGTTCGCCATCCCAGAAGAGTTGTTCAACGACAGGAACTGCCTGTACCCCAGTGGTCTTTGACTTCAACTTCTCATGCACGCTCGAGCTTGACGAGTCACTTGAAATGAAGGATGAAGACTGGAGTTGGTTTACTCTGCGATCAGTTGGTTCAGCAGACGAAATACGCGACCGCTTAACAAGTGGTCGTTGTGACTGGCCCCCCGCATTTTCGTGATCATCACCTTCACCACGGTAGTGCTTGAGTCTCGCTAACCTCTCTTTCTCCAGCTGTGCACGCTCAGATAGAAAGGTTGTTGACCCCAACGAGGTCGGCGTGCCACGAGTGTAAGTAGTTCGGGTGTGCTGCGTCGAAGCGACGGCACAACGTTCCTCAGACTCAACCTTAGAGGCTTCTATAGCGCACTGGAGATCTCTCTGGAACTGTTGTTCTTCATCGTCTGAAGCATTCCCCGCGGCGTCGTTTTGGGGTTTCTGGGTGCCACCATTGAGTGAACTTGTCTGTGTCCCCATCAAACTCAGAGCAATTGCCCTAGAACAAGTTTCAGTCACTAGAAATATTCTTAACGGCGATCACGACGCTCACTCTACCTTTCAAGGTCGCCATCGTCGCTCATCTCAAACTTTGGGACTCGGAAAAGTTTCCACCGAAAAGCACTTACTAAGTACGCATTTGACCAGTCACGTGCCACCACCCCTTCAAGACGTTCAGCAAGCTGAATGAAGGTCAACAAGTTCAACTTCCAGACAATCAAAAGGTTCATTTGGCGCCAGGCTGACTCACTGATCATTATACCGAAGACATTTGTCAAGAAAAAAAGCGTGTCAATGGTTCTATATGAAATGAGATTCAAGCTGGTACACCGAGCCAGAGTCAGTGCGATCTGGTAGGTTACTAGCTACTCTACTACCAACTTGAATCAGAGAAGGCAGCGAGCTGGTTTTAATCTTGACCACGAAAACATTGTTGTCGACTGCCTCATAATCTTGAGCCAGACTGATCTCATACAGCTATCCTCAGCGTGGGCTGACTCGCAATGAAAGAAATGGCAAGTAGCCTGATACCTTTCAGTTCATCCTGGTACAGCTGTAGACGTCTGGTACGTCGCCAAACACTCCTTTCTCGGACCAAACACTCTTTGAAGCTCTGGCAGTATTCTATCCTTTCCTTTGCGCCTGGTGCGCATCGATGATCTGAAGCACTTCCCTTGGATAATGACATTCAGTCCGACGCGGTCTCCTCGCGCTACTTCAATCAAACATTATGACAGAGGGCTTACGCTCGTCTTCGGGTCGGACGGACAGGTTTCACTGATAGGTTTTGATGGCGGAATCGTGTCCCAACCTCTTGGAGTCCCTCCTGTAAGTTGCATTATTTGGTGTACCGATCTTTGGATTGACATACCTAGACGTTCACCGTGAGCAACACAGATTTACTGACGCCAGGTACACAATCTCTATCGGGTCAATCAACTTCCATCTTACCCGTCCCAAACCTCGAAGCGACGTCCGCTTCCTTGACCGGTGCATCGTCGTCCACGCCCACATCTACAACCACTACTGTCGCCTCATCCCTGGCGTCATCCAGTTATGATCCTTCATCTACCGCGACGGATACAGACACGAACCTCCCCTCCATACCTACCGTCAACTACCCAACCCCGAGTCCTACAGCAGTATCTAATCCGAAAGACCACGGCGTCGGCGCACCGTTCTATCTAGCCATTGTCCTCGCCTCGATATCGTTTATCGGATGTGTTGCCGCGTTCATAGCATGGTGGATACGATCGCGCGCTCGAAAACACGACCTCGAACTCGACGATCCTTGGCATCACCACGGCTCCATCCCCGACGCTGGCAGCCCAATTACCGAGAACGTAAATGATTTCGAAAAGGGGGCCTACACGGAGATGGAGTCCCAGACAAAACCCTACTACCTTCCTGCATCCATCGTCCGCCGGAGCTCGTCCAATCTCCTTGCTGTTCCACATGCGATTCCGACTTTGGAAGAAGACAAATTGTTGCACGACATTCCTCGTACTGCGCCAGTCGTTGGGCGTTATCCGTCTTTGCGTCGCGTGGATGATCTACGTTCCCAGAACTCGAGCTCTCAGCCAAATCCTCATCAGAGCATGGCTTCCTTACAGACTACCAACCCCTACCCACGCCCCAGCACGGCGCGCTTCCAGACAGGGCTATCAGTCCAAGAGAGCACACACACGCTTGGGAGACTGCGTGTTGCCAACAGAATGCCGGGAGACGTCACGAGCGGGGACGAAGGTGGCATAAACATACCACGCTTGCAACACAGTGCTGGGCTGTCATCCGTTGCGAAAACCGGTGGACCTAACACAGCTCCCGTTGGAGAGAACGCAATGCAGAACACCCAATTTGCTCAAAGAAACCGACCTGTCCAGGAAGGCGATGCCATTTTAGAGCCACCTGGTCCTGCAACGCTCTCATGGGGCAGGAGAACGGATACCGTCGCAGCTCTCCGTCGTACTCGGCGCCGCGCTCCCGAAACAACTGTCCAGACGTATAAAAATGCGAGGTACGGCGGGTATTGGTATCCGACGCTGGATGGAGGATCAAGTGGTACGATGTCGCAGGCGCCGGCCGCTATGAATCAAGAAAGCAACGACAAGGTTCTTGCGAACCCTCCACATGACACCCTAGGCTGGACGAAGACCCTCAAGTCATCATTCTGGCAGGCTGTGGACGCCATGGCGGGAAATCGATACTCGGACCCTGAACCTCTTGCAGAGAATGCCGGAGGTGGTTCTAGGTTTACCCCTGCACCTCAACGGGTTGCATCCCGACATTCACCCGTCTCTCCCACTAGTTCCTCTCTCCCAGAGATCCGCACTGCTCGATCACAAGAAGCGGAGATCAAGTATGAACTGACACTGCCAGAGATGTCTGTTGCTACCCGAGGAACGTCTCAGAGCTCGACCGTGACCCACGGTAGTTCCTTAACGAGAACGAGTGGATTGGAGGTACCTCATATCGGCGCGGACACCGTGGGAAGAGTCGATTTCCTCACTCCAAAGGTGTCTCATCTGAACCGCAAGCTCAGCGCAAGCACGAATCGACGACATCCAGATTCGCTCAGGACCGACACTGGGAGCGTGTACTCAACGGACTCTGCGGCCGCGCTCGCCAACTTGCGCAAGTATGGCTACGGGGACTCGATCCCGTCTACTTGGTCGGCTTTAGGAGCGACCCGGGAGTCCCAACTGGACTTGGGCCGAATGTATCTGCCTCTGCCTGCGCCAATACCCAGTTCTAGTCCTGACCCGCTTTCGATCAAGCCGTTGCATCCTGCATCAGAATGGAGCCTTCAATCAGGTTCCACGAGCACGCGCACGCCAACGCAGTCCAAGAGTGACATTATGGGTTCGGACGACGGTACATTACGAGCTGGCAAGAATGTGAATACAACGAGCTATGTGGAAACGACGACAAGTTCTATGTGCAGCACGTCGAGAAGTGGCACGACGCAGTCCGGACGCAGTTCGATGGGCCTCGGAACCGTACCCTCGCAGACTTCGTCCACGGCCTCGAGTATGCTTAGTCGTAGGAAAGGCGTCACTACCAGGCGGAAGCGGCCTAGACCACCTCCGCGTGCACCGTCCACCGCATCGTCTGTGCAATCGACGGAGAGTGGGCTATCTATCAGGGACGTGACGGTGAGGAGGGCGTTGCTGGAGAGACGGAAAAAAGTTAAGGCGACGGGAAGCCTGGGAGGAGGCGAGGATAGTCTAATGCATAGCCGTGATGCAAGTAGTTACTTGGTATGATCAAGTGGCACTCACTTAACGGACATCCCTGTCAAAGCTACGGTGTAATATAGCAGAGAGAGCACGTGTAGGTATGTACGGGCACCTGGACCTGTGTACATCTGGCTGGTAAGTACTTACAGGCTACCAAGAGATCACACACGGGCAGTTTGAAGTTCGTCGTTTGCTCTCGTTGAATCTGGACACATTAATGGCTAGTGGAAACTAGACCGCCTCAATGTGCATATCCTTAGACCACCATCCAGGCAGTATTTTTAACTACATTTCTCGGGAAACATGTGGAACTTTGATGTTAACAGTTCTTCGACTGCTCGGACCGAAGCTTCATTAATTTCATGCTGCCCTTTGCATCTTGAATGTCCCCGCCAGGCGAACATTCAGCTTCGTCAGGGTTGGGTGCAAGTATGGATTTTGAGTGTATACAGGTATGGGTACCGTGCCAGGTACCCGGGGGTGTATCCGTGGTATTCCCATGGGGAATAACCTGACTACGGGTAACCTACACAGGTACGGGTTTTGAGCAGGTATGGGCACAGGTGCAGGTATGATAACCATACCCGCACAGTATAATACATACCTGCACCGGTGCCATGCCAGATACCCGGGCCCACTGGTTGCCTTGCAAGATGCTCGAAAACTGTGAGTCCCTGGATTGTTGGGAGCCACAAAAGAAATCTTCGTAGGGTGGGAGGGTGTTAAGCCTCATTGCATCATCTGCATTCCCTCTCACTGCATTATAATGCTACATAAGTCACAGACTCCATGCCCGGGCCCTGTACCAATGTTCACTCTTTCCCCGATCCGAATCCATATGCTCCTCGTGTGCTGTTTCTGAGTGTTTCCACCTAGTAGTGGCTGTTCAGATCGAAGATGTCGAGGGTCTTGCCGCCGTCAGTGATGTTGGTGAATGTAAGATTCGCGCCGTTCACATTCTGAATGTTGAAGATATCATAAGGCACAGGTTCGTTGGCACCATCAAAATCAAAATCAATGGCTTCGAAGGTCACGTTATGAAAGATTGGGAGGGAAAGACCCTCTTTGGCTTCGACGACCCACCCCACACTCTTTGGGGAAAACGATGGTCCAACTCGAAGGTAATGGTTGAAGGCTGCGGTCTTCTGATCCCTATTGTAAAGATACAGTGAAACAGTCTGAGTGGCAGTGGCGCAGGTGTACAACATGACGTTGATCTTGTCACTGGGACCGACGAGAAATCCGGGGATACGTGTCAACATGGTGCCGTTCAAGTTGGCGCTAGTGTTCGCCCAGAAATAAGCTATTCGATACGCGAGTGATGAAAACCAATTCGGAGTGGAAGTTCGCCATCTCTCACCTTTGAAGTGTGGCACCCCATCATTGTACCCGAGATAGAAGCCAAGTCGGACGAAATAGGTGTCGTAAGCGCCTAAAATAAACCAAACACCCATAGCACTCGAACCAGGCTGCGCGTCCATGCGTGGGATGGTGACGGTACCAGAGATCATGAACATATTTTGCTGTCGGCAAAATGATGAGATCGAACGTGATCGTGGATCATCGGGACGGTACGAACCCCATCCAAGGTAAGACCAGCCCACTCTCTTTCAGGAGCGTACAGTCGGTCGGAGACAGCGTCAGCGCGTGAGGAGACATGATTGATGTACCGTGACTCGCGCTCCTCGTGATCGCGAGCAAAGGAAGGAATAGCCAGGGCAACAGAGGCGAGCAAAATGCTGCTGAGAAGGGTGGGTTTGGAGATCATTGTGTGGATGATGGGACTGTGAATCGTAGAGAGAGCATCCTGGCCCCTGGGACCTTTGTATGTTCGGCACACGTCCTGATGTTCTTAGGAAAATAGATTAATAGGTATATTGTCCCTGCGGAATCAGATAGTTTCCTGAGTACCAACCCGTTCTCTTTCTTTCCCTGTACACCTACGACTGATAAAACATGTTCGAGATGTCAACCATGCGCCTCCGTCTTCGCTTTCGTGCTTGGAGACGTTTCTAGGCATACTTTGGGGCCGTACCCGATGCCATGCTCGCCGCAGAATGTGTGAGGTGGCGGCGGGCGCTGTTTTAGCCCCCTGGTAGGATATTTGTTGCAGGAGGATCTCCGATAGCTTTGCTTAGTACCCTGCAACGAGTGGCGTTTTTAAATGGACGGTGTAAATTGCCATGGCTGATTATGTAATTTATATTACTTACCCAGGTGGTTTAAATTTAGGGGGTTTATGTGAAGGTGTCGGTGAAGTGTTTGTTATTCTGGCACCTAAAATTTTTCTCGCGTTGAATGACCATGAGTCGCGCCCAGTCGTCAAGGCGGAATTCGAACACGACGAGAAAAGTGAATAATCTTGCATGATCACGGTAAGTATGGTGCACAATTTTTTCCGTTTGACGTAATACAATCCCACAAATATTAATATCTACCACTCGACCCTAAATTCCACGTTTCTGCGTAAACGTCCGAAGCCAGTCCCACCCAGCCTCGAGACACCCTTGCGGCCTCCATACTGTCAATCGGATGTGTTTCTCTCGGGGACACCGACATCTCCGCCACTCATCCACTTTCCTTCAATACAGTGATAATACCCTCTTCCTTGCGTTGGCGGCGCGCGGAGATTCTCCTCGCCCCATAATATCAACACTGGCATCTTACGCGATCCACGTGTGCGATCAGCGAGGCAGCATGCAGCGTGGCGAAGCTATCTGGTACATATCGGCTTCAAGCGAGTGTCCGAACTCACAGAACGGCCGGTCCGTGGTTTCGGAAGCCTAGAGCTCGCCGGCGGAGCTGACGGAGTTGTGCATGGCTGCCGTGCTGAACACATCGGGGCGCTGATCGATCACTGAGAAGGTGTTGGACTGACTGAGAGTGAGATGTATGTTTGAGACTTACGAGGAAACCCCCATGGCTTCCATTTGTCTTTCTGACTTACTAGACAGGCCGATATTGACAACTTCCTCGACCGTCGCAATGCAGTCCGCAACGTCGAGGCTCCCACATTTCCCGAGAAGGTCATGGATATATTTCTTGCAAAAACTGATTGTCGACTGTTCGGAATATGCAATTCTACGACTTCAGTATCTGTATCTGAGTTGACAAAGGTTGTATCTGATACGCACGCGGATTCTTCTATGCTGTGACCCAAATCTTCCCTTACATAAGCCTTGCAGGTCCGAGTCAAGCTTCGAGGTTGGTTCAAATTCACCATGTCACATTATTCTTTCCGAACGATATATCTAATCTCCTTTTTTTCGTGCAATGAAACTTGCTTCCAGAGACTCACTTGGTGTAGATCACTCGCGCCGGTACTCTTGCAAAGCAATCCCGCCGCATCCTGATCGGCATGCATAATTTTCTTTAGGACTGGAACAAGCTTTCAGTGACTCTGAGTTCTCGAGAAGCAACTCCTGCTGGTTTGATTATTCCAAGGGAGTGCTGTATGTGGCACAGGTACTACTCCTAGCCCATCCAAGCACTGACCTGGATTGGGCGAAGCTTTTGGGGATATCCATCCATATCAGGTGATCCATATCTGCAAAAAAACCAAGGTGCTCTATAGCACTATGTAGAACTTATAGCCTAGACCTTTTCGGGGTATGCATTGCCAGTGACAGGAGCCTGGACGTTGCGGACTGTATCGCGACGGTCGATGAACTCATCAATCTCAGCCTGTCTGAGGCAGGAATGCAAGTCGTTCAAGATGAAAGCCATGCGGTTCCCTCTCCGCGCATCGTAAGTCTTGAACCTCTATCTTACTCAGCCGTTTCAACACCTTTGCCGCATAGCTTCGTCGCACTTTATGCTGCCTCACCAATCGCAAACGTGGATCGCATAAAGACGCCGGTGTTGATATTATTGGACGATGACGATCTCCGCGTGCAGCCAACGCAAGGAAGGGAGCATTGAAGAGAAGAGGACGTGGCGGAGATGCTGGTGTTACCGGAAGAAATACATCAGATTGACGGCGTGGAGGCCGCAAGGGCGTTGTTCGGGGCTGGCTGGGACTGGTTTGTCTATATCTTCAGCTCGGAAGTTGCGGCGCCACCGGTGGTTGTTATATGCAAGTAAGTATCTTTAATCGAGAATATTTACACCACCCCTGCTTTAAGTGCACGAGAGCAGCTGCCTTACGCTGAAAAACGCCACTCGTCGGAGAACCTTAGACGAGGCATTTTCCCTCTTCCTGCTTTACCGTGCACTAAAAGGGCCACCTCACGTTGAAACACGCCACTCCTCGCTGCGTTACTAAGTTAGGATAAGAAAAGCTGTCGGAGATCCTCACGATGCAACGCATTCTTATCAGGGCAAGGTTAATCTATTTTCATGCAGAACAGTTCTTGTATCAAAGGTTTGTGATACTCAGTTTGGATTTCAGGACACCGCACAAGACGTTGCTAGCGCTTCTAGTCGTAACATGAACGGTTGCATAGGTATCCCCAAGACAATACTGCTTGTCAGATAAGTTGTTAATTCCAGCATGATGGTCAATCACAGGTGCGACAAATAGGCTTTGGGCGGATGTGAGAAGAGAATATTGCCGTCTGTGTCATGCTCCCACCTGCCCTATGACCTGCGTCAGTGCTGGAAGACCACGGACATGGTGGCACTGAAGCCAGCAAAACTTTAAAGGTTCAAACTACTGTTCAGCCGTGCTCTTGTTTTTCGATTTCTATACTGGCCCCTTCATGGTATGCACATCGATCAATTAGCATGTTGAACAGCGCCCGCCACCACATCACTCATTCTACGGCGATGGTGGCACTAGGCCCGGCCCCAAACTATGCCACGAAACATTTCCGAGCACCGCCACATCCAAAACGCAGATGGAGCCACATGGTGGACAGCTCGAACACGTTTTGTCAGTCACAGGTGCACGGGGCGGGCAACAGAACGGTTTGGTACTCGGGATTCCGCACGGACGATATACCTATCAATTTATTTTCATGAGAACATCAGGACGTGTGCCAAACATATAAAGGTTCCAGGATGCTCTCTCTCTCTCTCTCTCTCTCTCAGGCTCTCGTCGTATCCACCGTCCACAGTCCTGTCATCCCCACCATGGTCTCCATGGTCTCGAAGTTCACCCTTCTTAGCAGCATTTTGCTCGCCTCTGTGGCTCTGGCTCTTCCATCCTCTCTGGTAGAGGCTTCCGTTGCTCGCGGCCACGAAGAACGCCGGTCACGACACATCAACCATGTCGCGTCGCGTGGTGACGCTGCCTTCGACCAACTGTACGCTCCTGGAAAGACTTGGGCTGGTGTTTTGGCTCATGGGGTTCGTACCATTCCCATGATCCGCGATCACATTTTATCTCATTACTTTTCCGACAGCGCTCTCTTGTCAGTGTCGCTAGTACCATCACCATCCCACACATCCCGGTTTCGCCGAGTTCTATGATTATTTGGCTTGATTTCGACAGTTTCGACTGCGGAGTTTTCCTCCGACTTGGTCTCATTGTCGGGTACGAGACTGATGGGTCGATACTCAACAAGGGTGAGAGACATCAAACTTCCACTCCGAATTGCTTTTCATTACTGGTGCATTGAACAGCTGTTATCCAGTCGACATCTACCCAGACACAGATCATCGGGAACTTTCCCGTCAATCCTGGTGACGAGATCGTGGCCTCGATCACCATCTGTGCCGATAGCAACAATGCTCTACTGTACCTTCACAATAACATGTATCCGGAGTTCGAACCCTTCTGGCGTTACTTTTTTCTTGGTCCTGGAGAAAGGTTTTGCCACACTAGTGTGGGGTGGTTCCTCCAAGCCCAAGAGGGTAATCCCTTGCCAGGCTTTCGCGAAGTGAACTTCAAGGAATCTTTTGTCGATGGCTACTCCAGGTCTTCT
>JBBPLK010000215.1:2126-35425 GCA_038089735.1 Exsudoporus frostii
GACTGACATCCACTTGTACGAATCCATGCACAACGGCACCCCACGGACCTTTTCCGGCTCGAGCTGTCCCCTGTGAAAACATCAACGACCACGTCCGAGACATGCAACGCACGACGTACGACTCTGTCAATGCCCTGAACGGCAACATCGCCTTGAGCAACCTCGCAGCCCGCTCCGCCGGCCCTCGCTTCCTCCCATCGTCCACGTGGACGTAAAAGTAGCTCACAAACACCACCACCGGGTCGCGGTAGCCCATGTACGCCGCCTCGTTCCACCAGTCCGCGAGCCAGTTGTTGCCCACCCCCGGATCGGCCGCGCGGGCTTCGAGGCGGCGCTGGAGATCCGCGGCGAGTGGGGAGGTGAGAAAGGTCTGCGCGTGCGCATACGTGGTGGCGTATTCGGCGGGGGAGAGGTGGGGTTGGACAGACTCGAGGTATTTGGCGATGGTCGAGGCGAGCGGGGGCACGGGGAGCTGGGGCAGCGAGGCTTGGAAGCGCAGCATGGGCCCTGCAGAGGGGTCTTCGGTGTAGCCCTCTGGGAGTCTGCGCGGGGCAGACGCCTGGATGGTGCGGTTCTTGCTCATCTGGTATGCAAACTAGAGCAACGGTCAGCGATGGACCCGGTGCTTGCGAGACCACAGACCGGGGTGCGTGCTGAGCGAGAGAGATGTCTGAGCATGCCACTGGTATCAACGAACTCGTGATTACAACAAACTACGGGCAGAGCTTTTCCGCGACTTCTAAAATCAGCCGGCGGACCTCCTTCTTCCCACCTCCGCCCTGCAGCCTCCCCTTCAACACCTCCCTCGTCCTCAGCGTCTCCAACATCGCAGTCACCTCCTCCGTGTACGGCGACAGCCGCAACAACAGCCCAAGACACGCCACCAGTCGGTGCACTGCTCCCAGTCAGTACGCGACCCACCTCAGCGCGTCACAACTCACCCGCTTCGTCGCTCCTCGTCTCCTGCTCGATTGCCCCCAACACGGCCACCACGATCTCCATCTCCCACTCCTCGCTCTCCTCGGGGCTCGTCCCGTCATCCCGCGCCTTCACCTTGTCCACCCTCAGCCGCTGCAAATACGCAGCCACGTTGAACCCAAGACTCGCAGCCGCCGTCCGCACCGTCGCATCCGCGTGCAACAGCGCATCCACGAGCAACCGCGTCACATACCCACGCCCAAACAGAATCACCTCCCGCGCCAACACCCGATTCGAGAACGCGTTGGCGAGCATGCGCAGGACCGTCAGCACATAGTTGCGCGGGACGACGTCCCCCGCCTCCAACGCCTTGTCCATCAAGCGCTGCAGCGGACCCTCGGTCACACTCTTCCTCGCGGTCCATGCGGCAAACGGCGCGTTCAGGAGCGCGATGCGCCAAATGTCCACCAGCGGGAAGAGCTCGCTCGCTCCCAGGTTCTCCGCGAGGCTCGACGTCAGCACGGGCCAGTGATCAAAGCTCGTCGATTTGGACTGTAGGGCCGGAGTGGAGGTGGACGCCTTGAGGAATGGGAGGACCGTCTTTGATAGCGTCTCTTTCGCTTGTGCTTGTGTCACTGTCCCAGTCCACGACGGCACGCCGTCAATGAATCCCCCCAGCTTGGCAAACATGGTATCCAAGTTCGGTACCTGCGTGAACAGGATCGGATTGAGCGAAATCGCCTCGACGGCCGGTAACGAGAGCGCCACGTGTGCATGTGCTATCAACATGATCATCAGCGACAGCGAGACCCTACGATGACGACGCACGAGGGAACGCTTCGTCAATCAACAAATCCGTCTGCGTCCTCAGTTCCGGTGCATTGACCCCCTTGAGCTCATACGTCTCCTCACGATCAGTAAAGCCTCGTCCCAACGGAATCACCGCCCTCACCTTTCTGCCGTCCAAGAAAAAGATAAACGTGGGCGTCGCCCGAACCTGATACGCGCTCGCCACCGCACCGCCCAACCCGACGCTCAAATCAATCTTGGCAAACCCCACCCCGCCGTCCGGTCTGCTCTTGCTCTTGGCCAGGTCCTCGAACACGGGCTCGATCATCCGACAGGGCCCGCACGTAGCGCTTGTGAAAAAGGCAACGACGGCACGATGGGAGCGCAAGAGGCTCTGGAACGACGCGGGGTTCGTGGTGATGTGCATCGGCGCTGTGAGGGGGGCGTCTGGCGCCGGCGTCGTTCGCGAGAGTGGGGTAGGCACAGGCGCAGGGGGTGGATTGCCCGTCGTCGCTTGTGCTTGCGCGGCGACAGACTGAAGGAGGCTTGCCGCGAGTGCGGGATCGGGCGACGCCGACCCCGCTGGACGAGCGGGAACCCCATTCGCAGGACGGTCGGTAAACATGGCGTCGATGCTCGGTCGGAGCGCCATCCCAAACGGCGTCGAGAGGAAATCGCTCGGCAGCGCTACAACCCACGCCGTCAGTGCCAGTGTCCCACCGCAAGTCGGCTTACTTACATGTGATGTAGGAAGGGATGCTACCCCCAGTCAGGAATCCAATACAGTCGTTGGTGAACGAGTTGCAATTAAAATCTGTCGGGATCCATGGATGTGCACCCCTCTTCCCGGAGAAGCGAGGATCCGCTCACCTAGCAGGTGGTACTGCGAGCACACGTGAGTCAGTCAGACCATGAGGATCAGCGTCGCGCGTACCTTGTCAGCAGTATAATGTTCGCGCATCGCAACGAGGTAATCGTCAAACGTCTCCTCGTCTATCGCACTCTCCCCCATATCGACGATCTGGAGTGGTGATCCATGCTGTCACCGGCAGTCAGTACCACCATCGTAGAGCAACCGGCGCGCATCGACGTACATGAGACTTGCCGGGTTGCGTGATGTTGATCCCTCGTCCGTAGAATATTTCCTTGCCAAAGACGACGATGGACGTGTGCCTGCGCTTGAACGTGTACGATCAGCACCGAGCCGCTCGGACGTGCAGCTTGCGAGACGAACCATATGCCGTCTATCTGGCGGCCAGTGAGCTGAAGCGAGAGCCGTCTGGCCATGCCATTGCTGAGATCGTATACATAGAGCTTGACTGGGCTGGACATCGTTGCGGAGGACGTGGACGTTCTATGCAGGTACCCGCCCCGCAGGTGCCGAAGTGACAAGGGAGACGCGCAAGCGAGACGGTTCTTTCCAGAGTATTCACGAACAAACACGCGATAAGATAAGATACGCAGACAAGATAAAAGAATGGAAGCTACAGTTTCGCTCTCGGCTGCGCCTTCATCTCCCGAGCGCGATCCCGCAACACACGACGAAGAAGCTTCCCACTCGGATTCTTCGGAATCGCATCGACAAACTCCACCCCTCCTGCAAGCTGCTTATACGCCACCTTGTTATCTGCCACAAACTGGTCGTGGCCGTCATCAATCATCCTCGACCAAGTCGACGTCAGCACGAACCTTGATGATGGCAGCCCTGACTTTCTCCGCCTCACGCGGGTCCTCTGCCACACGCTTGGCGACGTGCGCACGAAGAACGACAAACGCCATGGGCACTTCGCCACTATAGTCGTCCGGAATCGGAACAACGCATGCGTCGGCGACCTCAGGGATGTCGAGCAAGCACCCCTCCAGCTCAGCCGGCGCCACTTGGAACCCCCTGACTTTCATCATTTCCTGCCGACGCGTCAGTACAGGGGATGCCTTTGGGAATGACACCACCGACTTTGAGACGGTCCACGATAAACACTTCCTTGTCTTCGTTGATGGTGACTTCGTCTCCCGTGCGGAGCCACCTATCACAAGCCCGAGTTAGTGTGACGAGTCAATCGGACAGGCTGTCGAGGTAGCAAGGGTTTACCCATCCACAAAGGTTTCCCTCGTCCTGTGTGCCGTTGAGCTCCAAAGATACCACACAGAAAACAATCTTACGCTTCCTCATTCTTCCAGTACCCAAGAGCCAGCGAAGGCATCTTCACCTGGAGCTCACCGGGTTCATTGAATCCCGCAAACGTCCCATCCACTCTCACGACGCGAGCGAGCACGCCTGGGAGGAGCCTTCCAGCGCTTCCCGGGATTCCAATCTTTGACTCGGTGGAAAACATGGAGATCGAGGTCGACGACTCGGTCAAGCCTACAACAGACCTCGTCAGGACGTGAAACATCACAAGCAACACAAACGATACTGACCATAGCCTTGGCCAATTTGTGCATTGGGGAGGACCTCCGTGATCTTGTTCATGAGCTCCGCAGACAGAGGTGCTGCACCACATATCATGCCTCTGATGCCTGAAAGATCGTACCGTTTCGTTGCCGGATGCTGGTGTCGTTGGATGAGTATCCACAACGGCAACCACCGGAACTCACCTTGCACAGCAACACGATTTGAGGTGGTACAAGCCTACAAGAATGTCGGTCAACTGAGCCAGGCCGAACGAATAGCAAGCATTACATTAAGAGCGTTATCTTGTGCCGAGAAATGCTCTCCAAGAAATCTGTAAAGCCAAACTTTGGGACCACCACCAACGTGACCTGAGGAATGCGGTCACCACAACGTTCCCATTAGGAAAAAGGAGGCCCTTACGCCACAAAACATCAAAAAGTGCAGCTTGGGTCATACGTCAGCTATGCGAGATAACGCGCACGAAAACGCGCGAGGCTTACAGAAACAACGAGACCGTAAATGTCTTGATTCGCAAAACGTCAGACTAGTCCAGGAATAGATATGAGATCCACCTACGGTAAAATGGCAGTACTGGAGTCACTCAGCATTCAGTGCCAGGTAAAGAAGCTGGTTGGACTTACTTCCAGCCGCTACATCTCCAGGGCGGTACCTCCGATCCTCCCACGCACAATGGTTCTGGTTAATCTTGTTGTGAACGGCCATCTGGATGACGTTTATGATAGGACCATAATGCGAGATCGCCACCGCCTTGGGCAGCATCGAGTCGATGAGCAACGTACGGGAATCCAAAGGCCCACTCACCTTGGGCCTGCCGGTCGTACCGCTGGAAAAGTTGAGAAAGGCAATCTTGGACTTGGCTTCGCCGGGCTTGAGCTTGCGCTCGACGAAACACTGGTCCATCCTCAAACCCTCTTGTATGAGGTCCTCCACGGCGGTGTGGGTGCCCCCAGGGACCTTGCCGAGCACGACGATGCGTGTCTCTGGTATGCCTGCTTGACGCGCAGCGGACACGGCCGTGCTCAAAGACACTGGGTGGGTGATGAGGAGGGTCGCACTCGTGAGTTTCATCTGGTATAGCAGCTCGTCGGCAGTGTATGCTGGGTTCGCGCCCCTGTATCGTGTTCACAGTGGTGTAAAGCCTGGGGTATATAAAAAAAGGTGAAGCGCAACTGACGAGACGATGCCACCCAGTCTATGCGTCGCCCATATCGCTGGCGCGTAGTCTAAAGGGAACAGAAAAGAGGTTTTTATTTTCATTCTTTTTCGAGCAAAGAACGTCGACGCACCAACATGGTTCGGGCTGAATATCACGACTAGCGCAACCAGGATGAGGACACACGGAACACACAAACGAGCGACGGAGACGTACCGACGTCGTTCTCCTCTACGTGGAGTGGCCGGCGTGAGATCGCAGCGCAGAGTCACCGGCACACTCGTCACTCACTGATTCCGTACCGCGCCTGGAGGGCGTTCGCGAGCCCAAACGTCCGTATACGTAACTGCAGTCTGTTCAGGATCGACGGAGACCGGACGGTGATCGACCACGTACCTCCTCGAGGTCGATGGGTCTCCCAGTCGCATCCTCAATTAGCCATGGGACACCAGCCTTGCGGGCAGGCCGCAGGGGATGGTGGGCGTCGAGTAAAAACTGTGGAATAGTGAGGTCATCCGGAACGGAACAGTCGACCGGGCCGCCGGATATCTCGAACATCCTGGAGGTTGAAGTTCAAGGAGGGGAGGGATGAGGAGGGCTGCCGAGAAGGTTGGGATAGAATTGGCACAGGTACACACACAGTCATGGGAGCCGGACGGTTCCTGCTTGCCAAGTGATCGGACGTACTATTAACATCAATGCGCTAATCGGACTCGACGCTTGAACGGTGCACGGATGGCGAAAGGAGAAGACACAGAGGTGCTGGCAACCCGGATCAGCCAGGGTGCAGACCATCAGCTCGCGATTGTCGCAGGCGTTGATGTCGAGTACACAGTCATTAATATTCGAAACATTCGAAACATCAGAGCTTCGCAACCGGCCGCAGTCTCAGGCCCCGAGCCGTGTCCCTGAGCACGCGCCTAAGCAGCTTTCCACTCGGATTCTTCGGGATAGCCTCCACAAACTCCACTCCCCCCGCCAACCTCTTGTATCCAACCTTGTTGTCCGCAACGTGCTGTCCACATGGCCTCAGCTACAGCCAGCTTCGCAAATGAAATGACACCAACCTTCATAATTGACGCCTTGATTCTTTCCGCCGCACTCGGATCACCCTCCATCCGGCTGACGGCATCGGATCTCAAGACCACAAAGGCAAGTGGCAGCTCGCCACTGTATTCGTCGGGGACGCCTACGACACACGCGTCCGAGACATCCCGATGATCAAGAATACACCCTTCGAGCTCTGCTGGTGCAACTTGGAACCCTCGCACTTTCAGCATTTCCTGGTAAATACAGTCAGAGACAACCCAGCGAACCTGACCTCCAATCTCACCTTGAGGCGATCGAGCACATAAATTTCACCTTTGCGATTCATCTTGACTTCGTCACCCGTACGGAGCCATCTAACAGGTCGTCAGCAGTGGGAATACCCCAACACATGATTTCATTACCCGTTCACAAAGGTCTCCTTCGTGCTGCACGGATGCGGTCATCAAGCTTATATCGACCGGATGAGATCCGTCTACGTACGCGTCTGGATTTCCGGCGTACTCCAATGCGAGTGAGGGGGTTCGCACCACTAGCTCCCCGGGCTCATCGAATTCCGCAAGCGTTCCATCAGGCTTCTCCACCCTAGCAGTAATCCCGGGGATAAGTTGGCCGGCACTCCCGCTTAGATCGCACTTGTTCTCGAGCGACCATGTGGTGATAACAGTACAAGATTCCGTGGTTCCTGGAGTAGAATTCGGATAAGCGCGGTAAACTACTATCCCTCGAGAGAAACGAACCATAACTTTGTCCAATCGCCGCATTCGGGAATATCTCGATTAGTCGCTCCATCAACTCCCGAGAGAGTGGAGCTGCACCAGAGGTCAAGTACCGGACGTGGCTAAAATTGTAATCTTTGACAGCTGGATGCTATTCCTCGCGTCATTCGGAGTAGGTTTACGCATAAAGTTCAGTGCCCACTTTACAGAAGAGTACAACTTGAGGGGGTACAACCCTAAAATTGTAGGTCAGAGATGTGACTCAGTGGATCCGAGACTACGAACTCACATGAGATGTGTAATTCGATGTCTAACGATGCTTTTCAAGAAATCCAGAAAGTTGAACTTGGTAGCGAGGACGATAGGCATCTATTGCTATCGTCAGTCTAGGGAATCTCACAAGACCATGATATACGAACGCCGCAGAAGAAACTGAGGTGGGTCTAGCGATGACGTAGATCAGCAACTTCCGTAGCACTAATAGTACTAGTATGAACCTCTCACATTGAAGACCAGGCCATATATGTCTAGTCGAGTACATCGTAGTCAACTGGGCTCGCAGCTCAAAGCATCACGTACGATACAATGGAAGAACTGTATAAGAACTTGTCAGTGTATTGTAAGATCCATCGGGCGAGGGCTCCTACCTGCACAGCAAATGTCACCTGGTCTGAATCGTTGGTCCTCCCAACTGGGGTCGTTTACTCTGTTATGAGCGGCGAGCTGGATGACGTTGGCTATCGGCGCATAGTGGGGTATTGCAACAGCCTAACGTACAGGTCAGCGAGCTCGAAATTTTACGATATTCCAAAATCCAGACCTTGGGTCTGCCCGTTGTCCCGCTGGAGAAGTTAAGGAACGCCACCTTCGTTCTTCCTTCACCGGGCCGTAGCACACGTTCGTGGAAAGACGATGTGCTGGCAAGCCCCTCGTCGATGACATTCTGGACCGTGGTGTGTGTGCCATACGAAGCGCCATCTACGTTGAACAGTATGATACGTTCCGCTGGCAGGTTGGTAGCCCGAGTCGCGGAGAGGGCTATAGGCAATGACCCGGGGTGAGTGACGACGACAGTGGCCTTGGTCGCCTGTATTTGGTACGCAAGTTCGTCGGGAGTAAAGAGAGGATTTGCGCCACTTGTCGTCCTTAGCTTTCGCGGGCGGAAAGACAGACTGGCACGTACGACATGATGACTCCCAGTCTGTGAGCTGCCCAGACGGCAACAAGGTAGTCTGGCCGTACGTCAGAAATAGCGCTTGAGATGGGATGGGATGAACTGACGTACCGACATGGTTCGGACTGAATGTCAGGACTTGCATGGATTCAGTTTACTCGTCGATCGATGACAGTTCATATTCCATACTGACCAACATCGTCTTCCTCTAGACAGGGGGATCAATGCTGATGCACTAGCCGGAGGTGATGTACATACTGAGACCAAATCTGTGCTTTAATCCGTTGGCTAAGCCGAAAACTCGTGCACGAATCTGGGTGAGCGGGAGACGGCAGACAACGCAGTCGTAGTGCGACCTTGAGTACAAGTCAATGATGAAGTGTAGTCAAAGGCTCACCTCCTCGTAACCTAATGCCCGACCCGTGTCGTCTTCGATGAACCAGGGTAAGCCGTGTTTACGGATAGGCCGGGAGGGATGCTGGAAATCTAGAATGAACTGTGCGAGCGTCAAGTTGTCTGGAATGTAAGGCAGCTCTCCTGCAGGAGAATCGAGTTCGGCCATTGATAGATCACGAAAGGGCTCCCTTCTCCAACTCTGGGTGAAAGAGAAGGAAGGGACTGCACCGTGCGCAACATGATACAAACATAAGGGTTGTTTACGTGCTCATCGTGTCCACATGACGGGTGCGTCTAATACAATTGAATACTCACTGATCACTTGACATAAATATCGTGGTAGCGCTAGTCCCCGAATGAGAATCTGACCCAACTTGACCAGGTCATTGCGCGAAGGCTCATTGTCGGCAGGTGGAGTTGGTACTAGGGGTAACGAGGATAGCAAACAGGTCCAAATGTTGGTGTACGTCGAGTTACAGATTATTTAAAGCAAGTTAATACTGAAGCACTACTACAACCGTGGCACGATTTCATTCTTGCCCTCACGGGTGGCAGGATCCAGCCCTGCAACGGACCATTCGACACGTCGCTCGTTCCACCAATGAACAACATACTCCTTCTCCGTGTCCCCAACATTCTCCATGATCTCTTGGAACAATGCTTCCACGAGTTCTTTGCGGCTCGCGTCGTCCGGCGTACCATCAATGATGTCCTTCACCTCCGACAATGCTTGTGGAAGCAGCGCAAGGGAGAGGGAGGACACGCTCGATATCAGGGCTAAATGCAACCGGTGTCGTCGGTCAGTGTCTTGTCCCAACTCTTTACACGTGGCGAGGATCGAGCTAATACATAGCCATGCAAGCGCGGGATCTCGAGTTAGAGACGCACTCTTGACAAGAACGGCGAAAGCGAGACGTAATTGTGTCACATTTAATCTCCCATTTGAAGAGTTCTGTGCATTATTAGATTGATCCTAGGACACGAATGAAAAGTGGCTTACCTCGAGGAGGCACTGAAGATAGAATGGGACCATTCTCTCAGTGAACGCAGAATCCAACATGAGTGGATCATTCAGATGCGCCGAGGCATTCTGGACAACCCGCTGCGAACGCGATGAAAAGATAGCCAACACAACACTGTGAGCCGACTCAAATTCCCCACGATTCGTGTAGTCCGACAGATGCCTAAAGAATAGTTATAAATAATCCCTTGCAGACTTCAGCTGTTCAAGCTCACAGGGAACAAACTGGCAAAACAATTGTCTGAATCGCTGTCGGGCTCAGAATGGGGACGAGCCGCTCGATTGCGCTCAAGGCAAAGGCCTTCTTCGCCCGCTGTACTGGGTGCGTCGACACAAACTCGCTGGACCATATCTCATCGCACAAGCCCCTCACAAATTGCTCACTTTCGTCTGCATTGTTTGCAAGGACATCGAGCGCGAGATAGAAGCCTTGCTTGAGCTCTGCAAAGGCTCCGTGACCGGCACCACCAAATTTCTCGATCACAAAAGCCAAATGAGAGAAGGTGCGTAGTGTGATGAGTGCAAGCGCCGAGGACGAGTGGCTGAACGCTGGTGGGATGTAGACTGACGTTGAGAGGCCCGCCTCCGTTATCATAATTGTACAAAACAGCAGGATCTTGAGGATTGACCAGATGGATGTGGTGAGCGGTCGGGTCTCTGAGGCTACCTAGACGTGAGACAACAGGAACTCGATCAGAATAAATGAATACCTATCGACTCGTCTTTGGCCTCAGCTAGACCACTGTGCAACCAACCAGCCTCAACTTGCCTTGCTATGGTCTCTAGGGCACGAAACGTCTCGTGGACCGGAGGAAGGGCAAGTTTGGGACGATAGTCTACATACAGGGAGATGCTTCTGGAGCACAGTTTCGAGAGAGAGCCCATGTGAACCATCGCATGAGAGGATGCTATTGCATTAATTTCGTCGTAGATATGTGCCTTCGACTGGCAAACATGAATTCAAGGCAAACTCGGGATCCGTTTCTCGCACCGGACTCACCTTGATGGATACTTTAAATTCGGAGTTAAATTCTAGATACGAGGAAAACGTGGATATGAAAGCTCCATGCGCAAACGCTTGGGTTATTGCCCCGACCACTAGATTCAGCATTTGCTAATGTAGATTAGAAATGCAGCAGGCATTGACATAACAAGACGCACTTGCAACGGCAGCGCAACGACCTTTTCCGCTGGAACAACCAATAAAGCTTGAGACGAGATAATCAGAGGGAGCGTGAGGGCATCCTCTACATGCATGCTTAGCATGAATACCACTCAAGGGGCAATTATATTATCGCACCTCCCCCCTCGGTGATGGGCTGGAATTGCTTGCCCCAGGAATCGGATGAGGTAAAAAGATCGATGACGTCCGCGAATGCAAGAATCAATTCATCCTCTACGTTGGACTTTACATCTGGTTGTTTTGCGGGTAATGTCGGGAGTATGTCCTCGAGCCCCAAAAGGAGTCCGCTGCAGCAAGCGAGACGTGTGATTGCATGACCTCCTTCGAACCCCTTGAGCAAGGAAGTCGACCAGTTCGCCAGTCGCGCGTTCAAGCTCGGTGAGAACAGGCTGCTTGGCTCATCCTTCAAGAGCTGAAATTTCGCGTGGACAGCATGCCGGAAGGAGGTGTTGAGTGCGTCGAGCTTGGCGAACGAGAATGGACGGAAGAGCGGGCTGCTGACGATCGTCGCAGCAAGTGGTGTCGGTAACGGTGTGAGCAGAGAGAGATGATGGACAATGAGGCCCTGGAGCGTCGGCAGCGGCGGCGACGTGAAGGATGGTCTGTGTAGGTGGCTCAATAATGCGGTGTAAGACATGGTCAGGAGACAACAAACATCGTACAAACAGCGCGACGCGTCTGCGCGTCTCCTTTCTTTCCACCCATCCACCATGTCCCAGCAACAGCTCTCAGCAGGCATCTGCGCACGCCTCAGCGAGGTCTCTCCAGCCGAGATCGAAGAGCTGGGCTTGGGCTACACCGTCCAACTGCTCTCCATCAAAAAGGTGAACCAGCCAACGAACACTACGGTCCCAGCCATCGACAGGCACCGCATCATTCTCTCAGATGGGGTCTACTTTGTCCAGGCCATGCTTGCAACACAGCTCAACGAGCTTGTCTCTCGCGGAGACATTGTCAAGAACACCATCGTGGTCGTCGACAAACTCACGTGCAACTTTGTACAAGATAAGAGGTCTAGACTTCCGCATCCAATTCTGATGATGACACTCATGACTGTCTAGACTCATCATCATCCTTGATCTTCACGTCGTCTCTAGAGATGAAGAAAAGATTGGCAATCCTGTCCCAGTTCCAAACGCGGCTGGCCCTCCAGCTACCGAAACCCCTGAGGCATCGACCAGCGTGGCCCCCCAGTCCTTCGTTTCCTCCAGCCGACCGATTATGGCTCACTCTGGTGCTGGCGGTAGGCAGGCTAGATCCATTTATCCGATCGAGGGCCTCAGCCCCTATCAAAACAACTGGACCATCAAGGCTCGCGTTACTCAGAAAAGCGATATCAGATCATGGTCCAATCAACGTGGAGAGGGAAAGCTCTTCAATGTGACTTTAATGGATGAGACAGGCGAGATCCGTGCGACTGCTTTCAACGCGGTTGTGGACGAGCTTTATGAAAAGTTTGAGGAAGGAAAAGTCTACTACCTTTCGAAGGGCCGAGTGAACCTCGCTAAGAAGAAGTTTTCCAACGTCCAAAACGATTACGAGATTAACTTGGAAAAGAACACAGAGGTTGAAGAGGTTGGTCATTCGACCAACAGTAGGCATTCAGTTGACAACTTGACATTACAGTGTGTCGACGCAAGCAATTTACCGATGATTAGGTACAACTTTACCCCATTATCGTCTCTGGAAAACCTCCAGAAAGATTCAACTTGTGGTACGTAAACTTAGCGAGGATGTTTGTTCAGCCGACTGAACGAAAACAGATGTCATTGGTATTGTCAAAGAAGTTGGACCTCTCGGGGAAGTCGTCTCCAAAGCAACGAATAAATCAGTAAGTGACATCTCGTAGATCGACCTATTGTCTAAGTATCATGTATAGGTGGCGAAGCGCGACCTGATCATCGTTGACAAGTCGCTCTACTCCGTCCGCATGACGATCTGGGGGAGGCAAGCGGAAACATTCGCAGCTGATGATCTTCCCGTTATTGCATTCAAAGGCGTCAAAGTTGGAGACTTTGGAGGTACGCTTGCAGCTCTGTCCACTACGCTCACTACATCTCAAGCCTAGGTCGGAACCTCTCAATGATGTCTTCAAGCTACATGACGATTTCCCCAGATATCGAGGAAGCGCATTTACTCCGTGGCTGGTACGACGGCATTGGGGCTGAGAAGTCCTTCCAATCCCACTCAAACGCGACGTCATCCGGTGGATCATCGTTTGGTGGCTTCAACCGCAACGAAATGCGTCACTTGAGCGACGTCAAAGAATCACAGCTCGGCATGTCTGATAAAGCAGAATACTTCTCTGTCCGTGCTACAGTAATGCACATCAAGAGCGAAAACGTTGCGTACCCTGCGTGTCCTTCGCAAAACTGCAACAAGAAAGTCACGAACTTGGGTGATGGTTGGCAATGTGAAAAATGTGAAAAGACGTTTGAGCGCCCGGAATACCGGTATGTGCTATGCACTTGCACTTTTGCGACTGAGATGTTGACTTGGTCGCCCAGATACGTTATGTCCATGGCGGTAGCGGATTGGTCAGGCCAAGCGTGGTTGCAAGGGTTCAATGACGCCGGCCTCGCAGTGTTTGGGAAAACTGCAGATGAGGTCATGGAAATCAAGGTAAGTGCCATGCAATTTATATGCGGCTATTCACTTAATTCGCGCCAAGGAGCGTAACGAGCCCGAGTATAGTGCTCTCATGGCGCAGTCGGCCGGTAAGACGTTCAATTTCAGCTGCCGTGCCAAGCAAGATACGTTCAATGTGAGTAGACGTATTCTGGAGTTTAGGATGGCATTCATCTTTCGCATAGGACCAAACCCGCGTGAGATACGGCATCTCGAAGATCAGCCCGCTTGACTACTATGAAGAGGCCAAGCACCTTCGTGACCTCCTCAAGGAATCAACCTGGGCACAGTAAGTCAAACTGACGAAAGTATGCGTGCAATTGTATTCCGTCTGTATCGTACACGCCTGTATGGTGTTTGAAAGCTTCGCTAATTGTGCTGTACTATATTGCAAGCCACATCGGCTTTTGAATCAAACAATTCAACGAGATGGTAATGTAGTGAACTGAACACCGACATCTTACAATCACGCGCTACGAACAGCTATCAACAAAGCAGTTCATATCAAGGAAGCAAACTGAGTACCAATCGTGGCCACGGCGTAACTATGATTGTGACGTGGAGCTTGGAGTGGCGCCAGGATAGCCAGCCGTCTTTGGCATCTTCTTCTCTCCGGTCGTTAGCTGCTCCAGATCCGCAGCTTTGAAGTAATGTGGTGCGACTAAAAGACGAGAAACCAACCATGTCGAGTTTAGCAGATCTGAGGTCAGACGAGCGACGAAATCTACGACTTGCCTTCCATCAGCCACGACGGCTTGATCTCCATCACTTGCCTGTCGAACGCGCACCGTCAGCATCGAGAACGTTCTGGAGCGAACCACTGAGCGTACCTCATGTACGACTTGGATGTCATCACGAGCTCGTAATACAACATCGTCTTCACAGGAGGTTGATGCTGGAAGAGACTCGACGACGGATGAATGTACACCGTCTGGCTGGTTTTGAGCGTCCGATACGAATCACCGCTCCTCTGCAGCTGCGCCTACAAGAGTACCAAAAGACCGCGGGATCAGCATCATCCCAGGACGAACACGACCCTCTTATAGAAAAAAGGAAAAGGGAAAACGCACCGTGTTGTAAAAGTATCCCGAAGTGATCGCCTTTTGAATGGGCGTGATATCGTTCGAGTTGGGGTTACTGTTCACGATCACTTCGACGCGCTCGCACAGGCCCGCGAGCTGGTCCCTGATATCTCTCGCACGACTGAGACTCTTGAATTGCAAGAATTGCTCGTAGCAGAATTGTTGTGAATAGTTCGTGTCGGCCCATTGTTCCCAGACGTTCAGCAGGGTAAAGTGGTCACCCCCTGCACGAACAAAGTTCTGTCGGGCTTGGTCGGCATGGAGTTTCTTGTCCTTGGGACGGTAAAAGAGAGAAGAGGATTCCGACAACATTGATATGATTGTCAGGACCTGTCAAAAGTTAGCATTAAGCTGGAAACCGACAAAAAACGCTCACCTCGTCCGTGCAGACATATTTCTCACTCTCAATGATCGCCTTACTAAGCATGGGGTCCACAGGGAACTCCGCCATGCGTCTCCCAAGCTTCGTCAGCTCCCCTCTGTCATTCAATGCCCCCAGCGCATACAGCAATTCAAGTGCACGGATGAGCGTCTCGCCAGGTGGCGGATCCATGAACTCAAACTCCATGAAGTTATTGATCCCCAGAGACTTGAGCATAAGGACGGTCATACCAAGATTCGTACGTTGGATTTCCGGTATCGTATTTTCTTCCAGTTCGTTCGAGAAGGCCCACTTTGTGTACAACCGGAAAGATTTGCCTGGCCCTACCCGTCCTGCACGACCAGCGCGCTGATTTGCGGAAGCTCTCGAGCACTAGACGACCAAGTCAATGTGGTAGATCATATCTTGAAATGTTAAACGCACGGGTACGACGACCAGCGAGCTCATACCCGTTCTCGGGTTGTACACATTCTGCTTCACAAAGCCCGGATCGATCACAAACACCACTCCATCAATCGTGATACTCGTCTCTGCAATGTTAGTCGCCAGAACGACCTTGCGAGCACCTGGTGGTGTAGGCTCGAAGATTTTCGCCTGCATGTCAGAAGGGAGATTTGCGTAGATGGGACAGATGATAAGCTCGGCGATCTTGTTTCCAAGCGCGCGTGCTGTTTCCTGGAGGTTCTCTTGAGCAGCTTCGATTTCGTCTTGGCCCTGGATAACAAAAATGTCAGGTAATTGATGAAGCGCGAAGGTAATAGCTCAGACTTACGGTGAAGAAAACTAGGATGTCACCTTTGGGCTGGGTCGTGTGGATCTGGAAGACGGTTGTGATGGCAGCATGGAGGTAGTTGGCTTCTGGTTGAGGAGTGTAATGGATATCTACCGGGTATCGGCGTCCAGGTACTAGAAAGTGTGAATATAGTCGATAAATCCATTCGAGTGGAAACCCGCTTACCGTAAAATACAGGCGCACCATCGAAATATTCGCTAAACTTTTCGGCGTCCATCGTAGCACTCGAAATCAATAGCCGGAGTTCGGGTCGGAACCTTACGATATCCTATTTGCACCCCAATCAGCCTACGAAATATAACAACCGGTGTGGGTTATCGCACCTTCACGAGAGCAAACAAAATGTCCGTACTAAGCGTTCTCTCGTGCGCTTCGTCGATTATCAACGCCGAATATCCTGCGAGATCCGGTTCCGTTAAGAATTCTCTCAGGAGCATACCGTCCGTCATGTATTTGAGCACCGTTTTGTCGCTTGTGCAATCCTCGAACCGGATGGAGTAGCCAACCTCATACCCGACTTTAGTTCCCATTTCTTCTGCGACACGTGCAGCAACGGACATTGCGGCTACTCGTCGAGGTTGTGTACATCCGATTTTTAGACCGCCAGCAGTATAGCCAGCCTCGTGAAGATATTGTGGTAATTGTGTCGTCTTCCCGGAACCAGTCTCAGCCACGACGATGAGAACTTGATGCTCCTTGATCGCAGCAAGAAGTTCTTCGCGATAGGTATAAATTGGGAGAGACTTGCGGGTCTCCTCAACCGTTTTGACTAGATAACAAACAGTGAGGAGGAGCCCCGATACTGAAAGAAATGAATGATATTGCGTACTTCGCTGCTCAGCTTCTTCAAGCTGTCGTTGAAGGAGCTTGTCCTTCTCGCTCATCATGCCTTCGCCTTTCAAAGTCTGGTCCATGACGAATTTAATCGTCTGACTCTCGTCGAAGACGTACTCGTAAGTGTCCACGACCTCTGGTTTATCCATCGCGCCGGTCTTGAAAGTACTGTGCTTCGTTTGACTGGCCTCCCACTGGTCGACGTCGGTCACAAATTGGTCTTCCTTACGCTTGGCTTCTTCATATCGCTGGTACAGAACACTCTCTTTCTTCTTTTTATCGATTTTGCCCTGTTCCGTGAAGTAGTCCTCTGGAAGCTGATATCCCTCCCATTTGTCATTTATCTTCAGGCGTTCCTCGACGAGTTTCAGAAGCTCCTTCTTCCGTTCCAACTCCCGTTGTTCTCGCTTGGAAACCCTCATACCACTGAAGAGGGCTTCGTCGTCTGCAATCTCTTTGCGCAAGAGTTCGATCTGTTGAATCTCGCGTTTTGTAAGATATTCTTGACGGGAATGAACACGGAGAGATGGGAGTGCATGGGTACGTGCTTCCGCGTCGTCGGCGAGCTGTCGACGGGCAGCAGCATCAGCAGCCCCAGGACCTGACGCACGGGAGGATCGGTCTTCGACGAGTTTCTTCGTTTTCTCGAGGTCACGCTGGCGTACACGCTCGGCGAACTCATCCCTGGATTTCAGGTCCTCAACACGCTCTCTCTCCTTGAGAACCTCCGTGTCCTCGATCTCCGGAATATCCAGTTGCGCGTCATCCGGGGGGGTGCGAGAGCGGGACCGTGATGCGGATGCGCCCGTTTTATGTCGTTTGCGTGCCAGTTCATCTTCGTCACTTTCCCACTCCTTAGTGTCGAGCTCACGCTTGCGAAGCCGTCGTTCTTGTTTCTCTTTCCCAGCGCGTTTACTGTGCTTGTCCGCTACCTCTACGACATCCATCGTCGAGTCGCCTTCATCGAGTAGGAAGCCGTATTTCTTGGCGGTCAGCTCACGGGCCTCTCGTTCGGCTTGTTTGCGAGCGCTGTCGTCGACAACCGCCTTTTGCTTGTGTTTCGATTTCCGAGGCGCGCGTTGAAAGAGCTCAGTTACGAATGCATGGGCGTCGGAGGTGTTTGGGAGACCGGATTCGGTGAGAGAGGAAAAGAGGGCCTCGGGGGACCTTGAGGAAGAGGCTGGTAACAAATAGTGAGACGAGGCCACCGGTGATGGACAGAGACGGACCTGAGGCCGTAACAAAATCGATGATGCTTCTCTCGGCGAGACCAAAGAACTTGGACAACCATTAACACAGGAAAGCGCCAGTTGTTTTCATGGACACGTACTTTGAGACAGTTGTCGCTCACAAATCTGTTGATGTCGCTCGACATGAATGTCGTCTGAGTACTACAGTACTGTAACGGGATGAGCTAATCCGGCACACTTGACCGTCGCGGCATGCCTCGACAAGGATAACTTTTTGCGGCTCATCGTCCACCATGTTCGACGACTGGGACGACCTTATAGCGATGAAAAGGCTCAACCAGGCTCCTACACATTGCCCCGGAATACAACAGATTACATCCAGCTTCGTTTCCAGCTCGCTAGGTTCAGAGTCTATCACGTCGCCTGCCCACCGCTCACGTTAACCTTTACCAACTCCACGCGTTGATGCAGTTCACGTTCGGATGGAGTCACTCTCAGAGTCACTATGCAGATATTTTCCTTAATGTCGTGCTTCATGATGATAAGGAGTTGGTAGATACCGTCAAGTTTCGCGGTCGCAAACGCCCCCTCGAAGACTAACCGCTGGGTGATCCATTTGGGATGGACCACTGGAGGCACTTTGAACCCGCAAACCAACTCATTTATCGCATATAACGAAAAGTTACGCGCAAAGAGGACGACAGCGGAGGAAAAGGGGTTATCTAGTCACAACGAAGCCAACGTCAGCGAGATTAAGAGCGTGGTGCGTAAATCACATCCACCATTTTTTCAGACCCTCACTGTGGGTCTCATTGTCAGATGAATGGACGGTGCACATCACCTGCGAATAAGACCATATATTCCAGCGTCTGGTTACTCCCAACATGATCTCCCCATTTCAAAGACGCTCAAGGAGCTATAAACCAGATATGTAGAACCGTGCTAATGAATACATCCAGCCCCATTGAGCACGTCTGGCAGTGGGGAAATCCTGGAGTGATTATGCTCCAGTCCATTCGGAGTACCTTGCCGCTAACATGTTAGCGATATTGTGAGTATCACAACGGAGACCAAAAGACAGGGAAATTATTGCTTGGGCACGCCATACCAAACTTGTGAAATTTATTCGGGTCGCTGCAGTACTCAGTATTCCCCATCGCTGGGGGCGGGTGATCATCCATGAAGCGTTCCTGCAAGATTTTCCGCAAAATTGCATCCGCCTCACATCGAGTTGTCCGAGTCACTTCTGCCAACGAGTATGCTGATCAAGAGGGGTTCTAAGGAAAACACTCAAAGAGGTATCGAGGTAGCTCGACGGGTTGACCTGCACTGAAAAACACTGCATTGTTGCTTTGCTTAGATACAAATGATTGTTTGACACAACCCCGTAGAAAATGTGGAGGGACGGTGAGAGTGGGTTCTCTCTGGGCTCGTCCATCCCAGCCTCGGCACCGGCAGAGCTCCCGGTGTGAGTATTTGAATGCCGGTGGAGGCAAAGGTATCTTACAAGCTGACAAAATAGACTTGATCGCACAGAAATATCTCACAATTTTCAAGTTGAAACGGGTACAAGCAATGCATATGATCAAAGGATGGGGACATGGGACAGGCACTGTGATGTACATACCAGATACGCCGATCAAGTGGTATCTTCGCACTGAACATCCACTGTGAGGCGAATGGGCATGACCCAGTATGCAAGACCGGACTCTGTCACTATTCTTGGTAGGGCATGGACGGCAATTGGACACGGTTGCACCTGGGGGACAGCATCATCCACAGGTCCCATGACAGAACTAGAAGCCAGCGAACTGTATCACCGACGAGAAATGGATGGCCGCATTCAAACGTTCCTCATCTCCGACGGTCACATTATCTAGTCAGGCACGAACTGGAGGCCTCAGCTTCAAGCTTCGTGTCCCGTGCGTTTCATGAAAAACATACGTCGCGGGGCCTATTCCACGTGTTTCGCTATTTGGCAGGTTTTCCTATAACCGGAAGACGACAGGCATGATAAAGCAAGCTGTTTTACATGGAGATGCCGCCCACTCACCGTCCGCGGAGCCATGCAGCAGTCTCGGGACATTCTAGACCCATGACCAGCTACCTCGCGCACCAAAATATCCCGTCGAAATAGCTGCATTTGTGAAGATCGAGTGGCTGCATCTTCTCCCATCGACGGAAACATCCTTTCCGTGCCACGAGTTCCGTAGATTCTACGCAAAAAAAACGCACACGGAAGCAACGCCACACTGTTCGTATGGTCAGGTAACTTGTATCACCAAGGCGCGACACCGATTCGCCCACCGCTCTGCATCGTAGACCCTGGAAAGGCTCTCACGGAGTTTGAAGGGGATGCTGCAGGAGCCGAAGACGTTTGAAATGCTATAAGCATGGTTTGTCGTCCATTGGCCGGCGATCTCAAGAACGAACTCGCGGAAACAAATCTGCAAGCACGCCACCGCCATTCTGTTTACTGGAACAGAAACACAAGATCAGCAAACGCGCGCGTCGGGCGGCGTGAAGATAGATGACACTTGTTTTACGGAGATCTCGAGTGTCAACCGCACGTATCAACCTCCGGGGAGGCCAAGGTAGATTTACCGCCCCGGATGCCCAACGGGATACTGACTCCCAAAATGGGCTTCGGCTCCCATCGCATCGCATGCTCGATGCAGATTCTATCGCCATGACTCCGCTGGGGCTAAGTAAGAACTGACGTTGTGGTCTTGGCCTCCCACACGCGCGCCGGTCCCGTTATTTGGATCTGATTTCTCCCCGACGGTACCGGGAACTCATGGGTGGGAACGAGAACGCCTTTGAAGTCCGAGTCTGTGATTTCCATTCTTCTCCTCCGGAAAATTGTAAACTGACAAGCTTGGCCCGCCACGTTTTTCCGATGGAGCATCAAATCGATCGACGGGCCAAGCGTCCTGGGACGGAGTGGGTCAAGATGCGTACATGACATTTACTTGCTGAGCAGCAACCTATCTTACATGACGACGGACGACAACAATTGTGGTATGAGACCGGGCGTGTAATTAATCCTCGATGACAACCTTGTTCTTTCGCGACAAACGGATAAGCGCAGCCAGTCCCGCCCTGGGTGTGGACACTTACTTTGTAGAAAGCAACGTGATTCTTGATGTTGGCTGCCTCCTTTTTGGGGTCTGGATAATACCTGGATGGCAAGTGTAAGATTCAGGCACGCTGGTCGACACCCTGGCAACTCGCCATGCGATGTCCTTTACAATCTTTCCGTCGTCATCGGCGGAATAATACGAGGCGGTACTGTGATTACGGAGATCATGAGCGAATCTATCTCTGTTGAGCCAATTGAACAATTATACCCCTTCCACGGGCATACAGATCTGAGTTAGACGTTGAGGAAGCGAAGCGATGGTTTCATCAAAGTCGTGCTTACGAGGTGTTTGCGCTGACAAGGCTGACCTTGCGCACGCTATCGGGTGGGAAGTAGTAATTACCCTCGAGGATGACGGGGTTGTCATGCTCTGCGAGGACGGTGTTACCGAGGAGGACTTTGACCATGGTGCGCTGAGAGAGAGAGATAATCCGGGGCGCTTGTCTGATCTGATATCGAGCGGGACGAACCGGCAAGAGCCGGAACGCATCGGCTACTGGTTGACCAGAAAGTCGCTGCAGACGGGAGACCGCTCCAAGATAAACCCACTGTAGCAAGCATTCCACAACGCAGTGAACCCCGCTTTGCGGGGAAGAGCGATGGTGCAAGACGAGAAAAGATGGGCCACAAACAGCATGATCGGTGCGTCCCTTCCTCCCCGTTTCCCTCCTCCTTGAACGATTTTCACACTCCCAGCCGGTGCTGGAGGTGGTTTCGTTGCAAGCATAGCCACTTGTCCTCTCGATGTCGTCAAAACCAAACTACAGGCACAACGAGCAGTCTATGGCCAACCAGGCTACCAGGGCGTCCTCGGTACGTTTATGCCGCCCAGTGTCATTTCCGACTTCCTGCGTCTCATCACACGCCCTCTTCTCGTCAGATATCGTCAAGACTACCCTGAGACATGATGGTATTCGAGGCATGTATCGTGGTCTTGGTCCAACTATCCTCGGATATCTCCCCACATGGGCGATATATTTTGCAGTCTATGATGGCATCAAACGGCGCTTTGGTGAGCCCCCCCTGGGAGCCGTCTTGCCTGGGAGAATCTATCCCGCAGCCCAGCCAAAGGGCTACCAGCCTCTCGTGCGAGATCATACTTGGACCCTGCATATCCTATCCGCCATGATCGCCGGAGCAACCAGCACAACATGTACGAACCCATTGTGGGTCATCAAGACTCGCTTCATGGTATGCCCCATCCCCTTGTCGATGACTTGATCTCGCATTCACCTCTGTCCGCGCATCAGACACAGTCGAGACGAGAAGTGAGGTATAGACATACGTTCGACGCTGCCCTCACGATCTACCGTGCCGAGGGCATCCGCGCATTTTATCGTGGATTGCTACCCAGTTTATTTGGCATCGCACACGTTGCCGTCCAGTTTCCGCTGTATGAGCAACTCAAAGTATGGGCACGTGCGTCATGTTGGGTCCGATAAGAGGCATCGATGACTAAACGTGTTCGCAGAGGGTGACTCGACGACTCCCCTGCACAGTAGTACCATTCTTCTCTGCTCCGCCATAGCCAAGATGACTGCCTCGGTCGCCACATACCCCCACGAAGTTGTACGTACGCGGCTTCAGACCCTCCGACTACCAATTGCGGAGGATCTGTCGTCCGATGGAATGATCAAGGCGCATACAAAAAGGAGTCTCATATACATCACCCGCAAGATCATACAGAAGGAGGGCTGGAGTGGCCTGTACAAAGGGTTATCTGTAAACCTGTTTCGGACAGTGCCAAACAGCGCGGTGACTTTATTATCGTGCGTTATCCGATCCCCAAGATCGTGGTGGCTGGCTGACGTCAACGTTGGTCAATTACAGATACGAACTGCTTATGCGTCGTCTGTCCTCGACGGGATAATACACAATACCAGACTGACCACATGGCATCCACGTCCCAATTAGACGAAACAGCCAGGCACCATCTTACGGACAACTTCGTCCTACATTACAATTATTCTTTGCAATCGCATTCGCACCGGCTATATTTATGCTTACATGCTCGCTGGGAGACAAGTTCACTGCCTCTGATGCGTTAATAGCACGGGTTTCTCGACGTTCTGAGACCACGTTTGAATGGGGATTGGAAGTCGTTAGGAGGCAGTACGGGAGGAGACGAGATCTTGTCCCGCGCTCATTCGATTCGTCTCCCCGGGATCTCACCCGGCCCTGCGCAACTAGAGAGGTGAGATGTGCGCTCAGTTGGACGTATCACGCGACGTCCAGGGGCACACTCGGGAAAACCAATCCGCATATCCATCGGTGTGTCCCCCAGACAGTCTTCTCGAGGGTGCTTGGCATCATCGTCATTAGAAAACAAAACGCTACGTCGTCCTATGGTATTATATCCCTATGCCCACATACCAAAAAAAGGGTAACAAAAAAAAAAGTCAGTAGAGAAGAAAAAGATAATCGTTCTTTGGGCCACTGTCCGTCCAGCGTTTCCACACGCAATACATATTGATCGATCATGACTAGTAGCTAAAAGCGAACGTGGGTGGCCCCCAACATGGGAGTGGGAGGATGTGTGCGGTGTGAAAGCGTCATGCACAATCTATGTCGGTGACATGGGGAGAAAAGCGTCCAGCGAAATGTAAAAACGGGTCGTTGCTTGGCTGATGGCAATGAACGGATGAGCCATGGGGCTCGCGCGTAGACAGGCTACTTGAAAGTTGAAGGTGGTTGTTTGGATAAAACTCGGAAGGGCATGGTCCGCACAGGAGAGCACAAGGTATTTACCGAATAGCGGGCGAATGGAAAAAGGACAGTCTGCGAAAAAGAAGAGACTGACCAGCGAAAGCGTCAAAAAGTGGCAGCTGTGTAATTATACTGGTCAGAAGCAGGAAGCAGAGAGAACATGTAACACCATTACACGCCACAAGGAAAAGCGACGACAGGACGCGCTGCAACGCAAATTAAAGGTATCCGAAGAGGTTTCAACCACAATGAGAACCGAGCTGCAAATAAAATAAAAAAGTAAACGCGTACAAGAACTCCTGAGCTAGTGATGTTGCACCGTATCACCAGCATCGCTCAGGGTTTCCACTCTAACTCCTCTTGACGAACTAACACTCCGAATATCCCTGCCTTCTTCAGCTAGTTCGCGATTGATCAGAGCATCTTCCTTTCTTTCTTCGGGTTCTTCCACTGTCGCACCGGCAAAATCAGGCTTTCGTAAAGCCTTCCTGAATGCATCCGCCATGATCGCTGCATCAGCACCTGAGAAGGGTCCTTGATCGCCGGCGGAATGCGCCCTCGAAATGTCGGAAACTCCGTCGGGAGATACAATCGAAGCGGGTCTGTGATGCTCTGATGAAGTTCGCCCGCCGCCTCCGGCCACCCCAGCTGCGAGTAGCGGTAGCTGTGGCGAATTCGAGTTCTGCGCATTTGCCATCATGGGTGAAGATGAGCCCATAGATCCGCGATGGGCAAGTCGCTCGCGTCGTCGTAGGCGTCGCATGACCAACCAAACAAGAATCCCTCCTGCAACAATAGCAAGGAACCCGAGAACCACAATAACCGCAATAGCCCAGTGTGGGAACGTTGAATTACTATTGGGTTGTTGGATGCTACCGGACTGGGAAGATGACGATGACAGAGACGCAGCAGATGCTTTCGACGTCACAGATCCGATGGATGCCACCGAGGCGGTCGAGATTGAGGAGAGAGCGGAGAGGGTCGATTGTACCGAGAGGGAGGACTGTGACATCGAAGAGGCTACCGAATCTGCATACGTTGTTTCTGGGTAGACAGGACATCATCAGGAGCCAAGGCATTTAATGTATTGACCGCACGTACGAACTGCAAAGAACGTGGGGTTCGTGGTTTGCGAGCCATCGAGTCCGCTCTGCGAATCTGTTATGATCCAATAAAACGGATAGGTTTGGTTTCCACTACTAGGCTGCCATTGTGAACCCGTAGTGCCAAACCAGCTGTCATTTACTGGCAAGGTATATTCCCCGGCGGAACCGGTAGGGTTGGGGTAATTCTCGACGCTGAACAATTGCTCCAAAGTATCCCCATTAAAAAGGTATATGTTCACCAAGTTCTGCTGATCAATTTGCGGACGTCGACTATTCCCTGGGAGGCAGTGGGTATACCAACGCAATCAAACGCAGCAAAACTTACAGACAACTGCTGCCCACTGATGTTGAAAGACCTGGTCACCAGCTGTCGGGAAGCACGTAACATTGTCGTTGTTGGCGTAAAGCTCACAGTTGGTCTTGGCTTGGTCTGATAACGGGTCGTGATTGTCAGTGAAATGAGGAAGCGAGCGACGTGTTTGACTAGAGGTTTGACCCACCCACTGCGGAGCTGTCTGAGACGATGGTGTCCTGCCTCTTCGCGAGCGGTGGCGTAAGGAATGGTGCCGGGTCTGGTGCCCTTGCCCGGATCGATCTCTGGTGTGATTTTGATGGCGCGGCTGTTGGTGCAGGCCAGGGCGAGTTGTCAGATGGACTCAAAGGCATTACAAGGGATCGAAAGAAGAGATATAATGGAAGATTTGTCGAAAACTGGGTCTAGGTTTAAACGAAGACGGTGTGACGAGCGAAAGCGGGGTTGGGATATTATGGTTGTGAATTTGCGGGAAATCTTGGAGGGATTGACCAAGGCGGGGGTGCAAACGAGGGGAGGCTCCTTGACGACGTGTTGCACGACGAGGACGGTGCGGTCGGGGACGGCAACGGCAACGACGGAGGAGGGTGCGACGACGAGCAGGAAGGGACGGAGAGCGACGAGTCGAAGGAACACGGGCAGCATTGCACAACCGAAACCCAGAATTCTCCCAAAGACCCCGGGGACCCTGCTTAGCTAATATGTGTTGCATTGTCGTGTCTCGAACAAGCCTGATCGGAGAAGGATAGGTTGGCCCGTCCCAACTTGCCAACAACCAACAAGCGAACCTTCTCAGCCCATTCAGATGACCTCAGTTCATCACCCATCATGACCTGTTGCACCCCGTGCTTGTTGACATCATTAACCTCCTGCCTGCAGACACATTTGGATTCGACGATACGCAGGATGCGGTGATCAGATGGAGTACAGTGTCTTCCCAGGCTCAAAGATAGCCAACAAACTACCGACCTCGATTGTCTGTTTGCCAGCTGGTGTATCATACGGCGTGATCCGCCGTGGTGAGCTTGCTGCAGCTAAAAGGAGGAATTACACGGCAGCCCGATACGACGTCCCGTTTGAACCAACTTCACGCCAACTCGTGATGCAGCTGGAATATAATTTATAAATTTAGCCCACAGTTTCACGAGTCGCTTACTGGGTTGCGACGACGCCGCCCTCTGCCGCGCGCAAAGTCGAAGCGCACCGCGAAAGTTGGTGATGGGCATCAGAAACACATACTCGACGCAAAGCCAGACAATATTGTATTTGTGGAAAGGTCGGCGATGGCCTGCGTGTAGGAGATCAGATCGCTTGGGAGAATCTGTGCCTACGCTGCCATCGGTAGCATATCTGAAACTCCCGCTCAGGAGAGGCGAGTGTGACGGCCAATAGGCTATTCCCGAGATGTCACCGAGAATCCAAGGTTCCAAGGCAGTCGCTGGTTGGATATGAGTTGATTCGAGACAAGCCATTCTTCCACTGAAAGTTTTTTGACGTAAATGTCAAAGTTCCCTACCACAAAGCAATCGTGCATGCAGACAGCCTGGAGGGTGTTCATGAATCGTGATCGGGCATGTGCTGTTTGCCATTACAAGCATCGCAGGCGCGTCTCTCCGCTTGACATCATCTTCAAGTTCGCCGCCACGTAACCTGCCAGCGGCCTGCAATGCCCCGGCATCACCCTCACCCTCAAGTGCCACATGAGCTCAAAAGTGCAGCCCATGGTGGCCACGGTGTGGTCGGCTATGACGAGGACGAAGAAGAAGAGGAAGAAGAAGAAGACAACCCAATCTATACCACGCGTCGCACAAGAAGCCTTCTTGAACTTCGGGCACAAGCTACCATACCCCCTTCCACGCGTCTAGCTACCCACCTCCCTCGCGCTACTGGCTTGTCCACTTTCCTCGGAGAAGGGTTCGGCTGGCGAAAACCCAAGATCACGCAGATCACAACAACGCCAGGCCAGCTCGGTGCCGGCGAGACCGAAACCGAAGCGGACGAACCAGTGAGCAGTCGCGTTACTTTGTGCCTTCGGCTCGACACTCTGTCACACACGGTTCTAAAGGCCCTTTATCCACTCTTACCCAGCCAAGTCATCTTCCGACTACCCGTAGAATGCCTGTATCGGAACCTTTGGTTCCACCCACTGTCGTGACCAAACTGTTGTTCGAATCCTCCCGCCTCTTGTCCGTTGTCCCCGCGGCTTTCGGCGTATTGATTAATACTTGGTGCTTGTGGTGTCCGCCCGGCTACTCCCCCGCGTATGGCTCAGCGGATCATTATTACAATAGAGCCGAGCGAGCCAGCCCGAGGTGGGGTCGAAGGTGTCCGCCAGATAGGGGAGATTATTTTATCGCCGCCCTGTGGGTATGTTCTCTTCGTTTTTTTTTACTCCCGGCCATCTTACCACGCACGGGTCAATAGGCCTTCCTCACCGCACATCAGTGCCTTAAACTGACCACCGGACTTTTGCATCGCTGGCGTGCATACTATTCCCCCCTCTCCACCCTTATCCGTCTTCTCGCATTGCAGGCAATTTGTTGGCCTGCCACCCATTTCACGCTGGATATCGTTGGCAGCCTGGGAACGAACTCCACATTTGGCAACGACAATCTCACTGTTCTCGAAAGCGCGCTCCTCCGGTGGACAACCGCCCGTCCCGATATCTGTTGGGCAGTCATCGGTACAACGACATGCATTTCACGAAGCATACAAATATGGGTCACCAGCAACCTATTATTGTCGACGAGCTCAGGCTCAAGAATTAATTTGCCTAGTGCTGTTCCAGACCGGCTGCGATCGAGCAGGGTAGCGGGTGAGGAGACGAGGAAGCTGACTGGAAGGAAATGGGACTGGGGCGTCGTGGCGAGAGTGTGTATACTTCCCGCGGGGTGCTTGTATTTTGTGGTGACATGGATTGGCGCCTGGAGGAGAGAGGTGGGAGGGTGTTGAGGTTTATTAAATGTTGGTGGTTGTCTTATGGTGCAATCCGTTACGCACTTTGCACGTTTACTTAACTAATTGGCATATGTTGGCCCATTTAAGCAACGCTCATACTACGTCAACTTCCAAACGTCCAGGACAGTCAGCATATGTGTCACATACTAATGGGGAACGCATAAAGCTATCGTACAAACAGGAAGTACGTCGAATATATTACAGTATATCAGAGCGCATGTCCGAGCCTCGGTCAGCCAGAACTCAGATATAGAACATGGACCCAGCCAGATTCGGATGAACACCGTTGCCCCACGCCTTCTTAGCAGCCTCAAACACCTTTGTCTTCTCTTCGTCCCTATCCGCCACCGTCTTTCCCTTGGACGTCGTGGTCGTCTTGTCTTCAGAGACCAAGAAATCATTCAAGTAGCACCGGCCGCGCTCACAAGCGAGATCGGCGTAGTATGCCGGGGGTATCAGGCTGACCGCTTTGGTGGCGCGTGCGTAGAGATAGCTCGTCGTGTTAATGCCTTGCTGAACTTCGTCAGCGCCGAGTTTGCTTTCGTCATACACGACGGTGTAATGCGTGGCCTTGGCGTGGCCCTGCAAACCCGAGTGGGCTTGGAGATAAAAGTCAAAGTCGAAACTGTTAAAAAAAGTACGTTGAGTTCTCATGGGAAGAGAATAGGTAGGGATGACGCGTACACCGCAGTGATGCCCTGGTCAACTACGGTCCCAGGACGAGGGTTGCCATTCTTGTCCCCGGAAGCATCAGGGGGGAACATTTTGGCGTGGTGGCGCTTGCCACATATAATGATCGTCAACAGGGGTCGGTAAGGTTTTCCTGAAGGGCCACCTCTGGGGTTCACTCTCCCGAACGCGTCGATTATCTGCGGAAGCTCAGCCGCAACGACGGTGTCGAATTGTCCCTATGTTTGTGCTTCAGTAACGCAGGTCAAAGTGGGGATCAAAATCGCGTACCTCGGACACGCCATCTCGGAACACGTACACTCGATCAGGGAGGGACCTGCTGACCTCTTGATATCTCTTCAAGCGTTCAATCATCATCGCGGAGAGATCCGTGATCATCTGTTCATAGTGAACATCGTGATATACACCACCACCGTGAACGTGGAGTACGCACCTCTTTCTTCGTCTCCTGGCACCTCAGGCTAGCCGGGAATTGGGCATAATTGCTATCTACACTCGCCACCACAGCCGCAATGGATGGTGTTCCCTCGATACTCCCAGGTCCAGGATGCGTGACGTCCATGCCAACCAGCATTGTCTTTGCCTTCGTCAACCACTGCAAGCTCCGATCGTCTATCTTGTGATTGATCCCTCCGAGCTTCGTATTGACTTTCAACGCAACATTCGAGAAGTATTGATCCTGCTTCCTAGGATCCGTAAGAACCTTGTGGGATAACATATGGATAGTGTGTATCCCCAACTCCACATCACATATACGTTTGATGCCGGGGTAAATATAGTTGTCGCGCTTGGTTAAGATGACGAGTACGAACGATGGAGTTCCACGTTGAACTTGGTTGGCCCGGATGGTCGTGCGGATTTGAGTGAGAGATTGTTGCCTGCCAGGGTCAGTCGCAGGGTTCACCAGATTAACATTCAAAAGGGCGGGTGCGCTGTCGGGGCTGATGCCCGTCATCCCACTTCTTTGGCATTTTCCAGCGAATCCTTTCCAGAGGGAGGTCAGCTGAGGGTCGCCAGGTCCATTGAAGACGGCGCGTTGCTCCGTGACCATCAAGATCCACCATGACTTCACAGCACCACCGTGATGGAATTTGACGTCGAGGATATTCCAGCTCCCATTGTTCACGTTTGGCGGTTTGCCGCCCCTGTAGCTGACGCTCGGAGCAGGGAGCTCCCGGAACGGGACACCAGCCATGTTGGAACTGACCGATACGTTAAAGTTGGACAGCTTCTGGTTGTTCGGCGTCAGTCCTAGCAGTGGGAAACCCTGGTTGAGGATGGTCTGTGCATTTTCTGCGGGACGCTTGCACGCGAAACGGAGCATCAACGTCGTCTGTTCATCATCCAGTTTTCCACGGAATGGCTGGCCGGGCAAAATCTCGCATAGCTCGGGTGGTACATAGATGGGGTGCTTGGCATTTGGACCAGAAATATCGACGACGGGTAGGTCGGGGCGTTTCAAAGCGATCTGGTACTCTACGTCAGGGGTGCATGTCAGCATAGCTGGTCGCCAAATTACGAGTTGTCACACATACTTCGTTTGAAATACTGTTCAATGGTCAGCTTTGCGTTGAATTCGTCACATTGGAAAGAAGTCGTCTTTGCCGTCGTAGACATGATCTTCTTCAGCGGCTTTGTCTGCTTGTAGCCCAGATGACTAGTGGTCACTTTGAGTTTCTGGGCAAAACGCTGTGGCATGGCCCCTTTCGACTGTCGTTGGAAGTCCACCATGGAATCAGCGAGGTTACCCGCCTTGTAGAATGCGGTCATGCAGACGCCAACGTTGACCATCAGTTCTTTATACACTGGCCGCGCCGACATGAAGAAACCCCTCCATGCCTCAACACCGATAGAGAGATCCAGAGGACGCCCTTGGGTAGTAGGAAAGAAATAACGGTTCTTCCCAACACGAATTCCACTGTGGGAGGCATGGTACTGCAACATTAAATTGTGTGCCGACACAATGGGAGCGAAATCCCAATTTCGGAACTCGGGGTCGCCTTTGATAAAGCTGGAAAGAGATGGTTAGTGAGCGAACCGAGTTTGCGATGGTTGGGCTTACGAATCGAGGTCACTGCAATTGAGTTCCTGAGTGGGAGTAATGGAGAAGGTGTATGTCTTGTCGTGTTTGCCAGGCTTGGCCTGGCCCTCCTTGAGGAAGAGGATAGGAATGTCGAGTGGTTCAGGCAGCTTCTTCGAAGAAACCAGCCTAGCGCCACCATCATGAGCGATGAATGGTACGTATTCCTTCCAGCCGGGGTGGGCACTCTCCTCGAGCAACGTAAATAAACGGGCTTTGATGCTCTTCAGGTCAGTCTTGGGAGAGACCTCGGTATGGTAATCATAGATGATCCCCGTCTTTGGAAACTTGACAGGGAAGAAGTTGGCGCGGAGAACGCCAGGTTTACCGAGTGCCCCGAAACCGGGACGGGTCGGTCTCGCAGAGTCGTACGGGATCGACTTGAGAGTCTTGACGAGTTCGGTGGAAGTGGCGAGGCGCTGGTCAACAGGTGCGGGACCTCCGAATACAGCATCTCCAGAGACCCCCGCACCTGGTGGCCCAGCGCCTCCACCCCCTGGTCGATATCCACCTTGACCGCCACTTGGTTGGTAGCCACCGGGACCACCGCCTCTAGGTGGACCGCTAGGGGAAGGGGCACCGCGGGGCTGGCCGCGGCCACGGCCACGGCCACGGTTATCACCGCCTCTGTTGGAACTCATGATGAGCTACTTGAAAATGTTGTCGCAAGTTGGAAGAAAGATGTGTGCCAGTGGCGCGTGTGTTGTGGTTTGTTCGAATACTTATAGTGGCTTGCTTTGTTCTATCTTCTTCGGTATCCTGCCACATGTTTCCCGCAACCAGTGCGTAAAGCCAGCGAGTGACTCACACTGACTCAGTCAGCCAATGGGAATCAGCTTTATCGCTCCAATGCTGTGTATTCATATATACATATAGGACAATGCAAGTGCATAGCCATGACGCGTACGCTTCGGCGCGCAGCTGGGGGATCACCAGAAACGCGTTCGTGAACGAGTTTAACCTCAACACTGCTCCACACGAGGAACTTCTCACGACCAGCCCGTGCAAGCTGTATGATGCTTCCAGCCTGCATCACGTTCGCCGCTGCCTTCTCCTATCAAGGGGACACACCAGGGCCACCTTCCTTCTAATGTGCGATATTCATCCAGTGGACCCCTGCATTTTTAGTTCCGATCGACATGGACCCCATATCATTACAAGCGAACTCGAGATCCCTGGAACGCGGAAAGTTGGGAGTTAGGAGTCACAAGTCACTACCTGATTTGGATGAATTACACTTGCTGCGCGTCGAAGTTCCAGTCAGGCTCAATGGGGATACAGGATATCTTGCCAGTGAAATCGCCTGCTATCCTCGCATTCTTCGCCGTATACAGTAGGTGTTCCGAGCCTCGTAATTCATGCAAAACTGAAATGCTAGTCAGACATGGAGATGAAGGGAAAGACGTAGTATGCATACCATGTTTTAGTCTCTATCGGCGGTTTGCTTCGTGCAATCTCTTTTAGACGGGCTGGTCACCAGACTAACCATGTTCATGGCTTCGAGTCCGAAAACCTCGGCCATGATCCCAATCTGACAATGAGTATGTGGATATCGTCCGCACCACGAACGTACTATCAGCACAATTTGTAACGAGAGTTTGGCACATTAAGTTCTGGACTCGGGGACTCATTGGTGCGCAGACTCTAAGCCGAAACGGGGAACGCCGGCCCAACCACAGGCAGCCTGCAGGCAAAGCTAACAAGTTGCACAGGAAACGCATGGTCAGGAAGAGACAAAACACAAAAGATCAGAACAAACCTCAACAGATGCCACTGTGACCAACTTTTGCGACGATATTGAGTCTTGACACGTTGTCGTGAGTGCCGACAGGAGGGGTGACAACCCATGTTCGCGATCAGCCCCGCGGTGGCGGTGGCGATAGTGCTGGTTCACCCAGTGGCCACCAACCAAGTGGTAGTCGTGGCAGATCTCGAAGAAGAGCAAGAGGTCGAGATGTTGGATCCGATGTTGTCACGGTATTCGGAGGTCCCGCATCTGCTGATCAGCGCCTCGACACCTCCAGTATCCACTCGCTCGCCAAAACATTGACGGTGATTCCGTACGACTCCGCGCGACCGACCCGTCCCGGTTTCGGGACACTCGGCAAACCAGGCGTTCTTCGCGCCAACTTCTTCCCAGTCAAGTTTCCAAAGACGGGCATCATCTACGACTACCACATCAAGATTACTCCCAAGACTGAACTCCAACGCATCAAAATCTGTTTGTTTACGTTGCTCGAGGAGAGTGCCCACCCCCCGGCTGGAAGGAATGCGTACCATCCATCGCTCATGATGGTAGCGCTAGGCTGGTTTCTTCGAAGAGGCTACCTGAACCACTCGATATTCCTATCCTCTTCCCCAAGGAGGGCCAGGCCCAGCCTGGCAAACACGACAAGACATACACCTTCTCCATTACCCCCACTCAGGAACTCAATTGCAGTGACCTCGATTCGTAAGCCCAACCATCGCAAACTCGGTTCGCTCACTAACCATCTCTTTCCAGCTTTATCAAAGGCGACCCCGAGTTCCGATATTGGGATTTCGCTCCGATCGCGTCGGCGCACAATTTAGTGCTGCAGTAC